>CAXKVV010001549.1:0-32311 GCA_964058805.1 Schoenoplectus triqueter
AAAACGAGTCCGGGCGCGCAAAACGTGAAAACGGGACCCGACGCACTCGACACCGCCGAAAACGAGTCCGGGAGCGCAAAACGTGAAAACGGGACCCGAAGCACTCGCCACCGCCGAAAACGAGTCCGGGCGCGCAAAACGTGAAAACGGGACCCGAAGCACTCGCCACCGCCGAAAACGAGTCCGGGCGCGCAAAACGTGAAAACGGGACCCGACGCACTCGGCACCGCCGAAAACGAGTCCGGGCGCGCAAAACGTGAAAACAGGACCCGACGCACTCCGCACCGCCGAAAACGATGAAAACGAGTCCGGGAGCAAAAAACATGAAAACGGGACCCGAATCCCCCGTGACCGCCGAAAACGAGTCCGGGAGCGCAAAACGTGATAACGGGACCCGAAGCACTCGCCACTGCCGAAAACGAGTTTGGGCACGCAAAACGTGAAAACGGGACCCGACGCTCTCGGCACAGCCGAAAACGATTCCGGGCGCGCAAAACGTGAAAACGGGACCGGAACCACACCGCACCGCCGAAAACGAGTCCGGGGGCGCAAAACGTGAAAACAGCACCCGACGCACCCGGCACCGCCGAAAACGAGTCCGGGAGCGCAAAACGTGAAAACTGGACCCGACGCACTCCGCACCACCGAAAACGAGTCCGGGAGCGGAACACGTGAAAACGGGACCCGACGCACTCGGCACCGCCGAAAACGAGTCTCGGCGCGCAAAACGTGAAAACGGGACCCGACTTACTCCGCACCGCCGAAAACGAGTCCGGGCGCGCAAAACGTGAAAACGGGACCCGACGCACTCGGCACCGCCGAAAACGAGTCCGGGAGCGCAAAACGTGAAAATGGGACCCGAAGCACTCGCCACCGCCGAAAACGAGTCCGGGAGCGCAAAACGTGAAAACGGGAACCGAAGCACTCGCCACCGCCGAAAACGAGTCCGGGCGCGCAAAACGTGAAAACGGGACCCGAAGCACTCGCCACCGCCGAAAACGAGTCCGGGCGCGCAAAACGTGAAAACGGGACCCGAAGCACTGGGCACCGCCGAAAACGAGTCCGGGCGCGCAAAACGTGAAAACAGGACCCGACGCACTCCGCACCGCCGAAAACGAGTCCGGGCGCGCAAAACGTGAAAACGGGACCCGAGGCACTCGGCACCGCCGAAAACGAGTCCGGGAGCGCAAAACGTGAAAACGGGACCCGACTCCCCCGTGACCGCCGAAGACGAGTCCGGGCGCGCAAAATGTGTAAACGGGACCCGAACCACTACGCACCGCCGAAAACGAGTCCGGAGGCGCAAAACATGAAAACAGGACCTGACGCACACGGCATCGTCGAAAACGAGTCCGGGCGCCCAAAACGTGAAAACGGGACCCGACGCACTCGGCACCGCCGAAAACGAGTCCGGGCGTGCATAATATGAAAACGGGACCCGACGCACTCAGCACCGCCGAAAAGGAGTCAACGCGTGCAAAACGTGAATACGGGACCCGACGCACTCGGCACCGCCGAAAACGAGTCTGGGTGCGCAAAACGTGAAAACGGGACCCGACGCACGCCGCACCGCCGAAAACGTTTCCGGGAGCAAAAAACTTGAAAACGGGACCCGACTCCCACGTGACCGCCGAAAACAAGTCCAGGCGCGCAAAACATGAAAACGGGACCCGACGCACTCGGCACCGCAGAAAACGTGTCCGGGCGCGCAAAATCTTGAAAATGGGTCCCGACGACCTCGGCACCGCCGAAAACGAGTCCGGGCAAGCAAAACGTGAAAACGGGACCCGACGCACTCGGCACCGCAAAAAACGTGTCCGGGCGCGCAAAATCTTGAAAATGGGACTCGAGCACTCGGCACCGTCGAAAACGAGTCCGGGCGCGCAAAACGTGAAAACGGGACGCGAGCACTCGGCACCGTCGAAAACGAGTCCGGGCGCGCAAAACGTGAAAACGGGACCCGAAGCACTCGGCACCGCCGAAAACGAGTCCGGGCGCGCAAAACGTGAAAACAGGACCCGACGCACTCCGCACCGCCGAAAACGATGAAAACGAGTCCGGGAGCAAAAAACATGAAAACGGGACCCGAATCCCACGTGACCGCCGAAAACGAGTCCGGGAGCGCAAAACGTGATAACGGGACCCGAAGCACTCGCCACTGCCGAAAGCGAGTTTGGGCGCTCAAAACATGAAAACGGTACCCGACGCTCTCGGCACCGCTGAAAACGATTCCGGGCGCGTAAAACGTGAAAACGGGACCGGAACCACACCGCACCGCCGAAAACGAGTCCGGGGGCGCAAAACGTGAAAACAGCACCCGACGCACCCGGCACCGCCGAAAACGAGTCCGGGCGTGCAAAACGTGAAAACGGGACCCGACGCACTCGGCACCGCCGATAACGAGTACGGGCGAGCAAAACGTGAAAACGGGACCCGACGCACTCGACACCGCCGAAAACGAGTCCGGGAGCGGAAAACGTGAAAACGGGACCCGAAGCACTCGCCACCGCCGAAAACGAGTCCGGGCGCGCAAAACGTGAAAACGGGACCCGACGCACTCGGCACGGTCGAAAACGTGTCCGGGCGCGCAAAATGTTGAAAATGGGTCCCGACGACCTCAGCACCGCCAAAAACGAGTCCGGGAGCAAAAAACATGAAAACGGGACCCGACTCCCACGTGACCGCCGAAAACGTGTCCGGGCGCGCAAAACGTGAAAACGGGACCCGACGCACTCGGCACCGTCGAAAACGGGTCCGGGAGCGTAAAACGTGAAAACTGGACCCGACGCACTCCGCACCGCCGAAAACGAGTCCGGGAGCGCAAAACGTGAAAACGGGACCCGACGCACTCGGCTCCGCCCAAAACGAGTCCATTAGCGCAAAACGTTAAAACGGGACCCGAAGCACCCGGCACCGCCAAAAACGAGTCCGGGCGCGCAAAACGTGAAAACGGGACCCGAACCACTCCGCACCACCGAAAATGAGTCCGGGGGCGCAAAACGTGAAAACCGCACCCGACGCACCCGGCACCGCCGAAAACGAGTCCGGGAGCGCAAAACGTGAAAACGGGACCCGACGCACCCGGCACCGCCGAAAACGAGTACGGGCGAGCAAAACGTGAAAACGGGACCCGACGCACTCGACACCGCCGAAAACGAGTCCGGGAGCGGAAAACGTGAAAACGGGACCCGACGCACTCGGCACCACCGAAAATGAGTCCCGGCGCGCAAAACGTGAAAACGAGACCCGACGCACTCGGCACCGCCGAAAACGAGTCCGGGAGCGTAAAACGTGAAAACGGGACCCGACGCACTCCGCATCGCCGAAAACGAGTCCATTAGCGCAAAACGTGAAAACGGGACCCGAAGCACCCGGCACCGCCGAAAACGAGTCCGGGCGCGCAAAACGTGAAAACGGGACCCGACGCACTCGGCACCGCCGAAAACGAGTCCGGGAGCGCAAAACGTGAAAACGGGACCCGACGCACTCGGCACCGCCGAAAACGAGTCCGGGCGCGCAAAACGTGAAAACGGGACCCGACGCACTCCGCACCGCCGAAAACGAGTCCGGGCGCGGAAAACGTGAAAACGGGACCCGACGCACTCGACACCGCCGAAAACGGGTCCGGGAGCGCAAACGTGAAAACGGGACCCGACGCACTCCGCACCGCCGAAAACGAGTCCGGGAGCGCAAAACGTGAAAACGGGACCCGAAGCACTCGTCATCGCCGAAAACGAGTCCGGGCGCGCAAAACGTGAAAACGGGACCCGACTCCCACGTGACCGCCGAAAACGTGTCCGGGCGCGCAAAACATGAAAACGGGACCCGACGCACTCGGCACCGTCGAAAACGGGTCCGAGAGCGCAAACGTGAAAACGGGACCCGACGCACCCGGCACAGCCGAAAACGAGTCCGGGCGCGCAAAACGTGAAAACGGGACCCGACGCACTCGACACCGCCGAAAACGAGTCCGGGAGCGCAAAACGTGAAAACGGGACCCGAAGCACTCGCCACCGCCGAAAACGAGTCCGGGCGCGCAAAACGTGAAAACGGGACCCGAAGCACTCGCCACCGCCGAAAACGAGTCCGGGCGCGCAAAACGTGAAAACGGGACCCGACGCACTCGGCACCGCCGAAAACGAGTCCGGGCGCGCAAAACGTGAAAACAGGACCCGACGCACTCCGCACCGCCGAAAACGATGAAAACGAGTCCGGGAGCAAAAAACATGAAAACGGGACCCGAATCCCCCGTGACCGCCGAAAACGAGTCCGGGAGCGCAAAACGTGATAACGGGACCCGAAGCACTCGCCACTGCCGAAAACGAGTTTGGGCACGCAAAACGTGAAAACGGGACCCGACGCTCTCGGCACAGCCGAAAACGATTCCGGGCGCGCAAAACGTGAAAACGGGACCGGAACCACACCGCACCGCCGAAAACGAGTCCGGGGGCGCAAAACGTGAAAACAGCACCCGACGCACCCGGCACCGCCGAAAACGAGTCCGGGAGCGCAAAACGTGAAAACTGGACCCGACGCACTCCGCACCACCGAAAACGAGTCCGGGAGCGGAACACGTGAAAACGGGACCCGACGCACTCGGCACCGCCGAAAACGAGTCTCGGCGCGCAAAACGTGAAAACGGGACCCGACTTACTCCGCACCGCCGAAAACGAGTCCGGGCGCGCAAAACGTGAAAACGGGACCCGACGCACTCGGCACCGCCGAAAACGAGTCCGGGAGCGCAAAACGTGAAAATGGGACCCGAAGCACTCGCCACCGCCGAAAACGAGTCCGGGAGCGCAAAACGTGAAAACGGGAACCGAAGCACTCGCCACCGCCGAAAACGAGTCCGGGCGCGCAAAACGTGAAAACGGGACCCGAAGCACTCGCCACCGCCGAAAACGAGTCCGGGCGCGCAAAACGTGAAAACGGGACCCGAAGCACTGGGCACCGCCGAAAACGAGTCCGGGCGCGCAAAACGTGAAAACAGGACCCGACGCACTCCGCACCGCCGAAAACGAGTCCGGGCGCGCAAAACGTGAAAACGGGACCCGAGGCACTCGGCACCGCCGAAAACGAGTCCGGGAGCGCAAAACGTGAAAACGGGACCCGACTCCCTCGTGACCGCCGAAGACGAGTCCGGGCGCGCAAAATGTGTAAACGGGACCCGAACCACTACGCACCGCCGAAAACGAGTCCGGAGGCGCAAAACATGAAAACAGGACCTGACGCACACGGCATCGTCGAAAACGAGTCCGGGCGCCCAAAACGTGAAAACGGGACCCGACGCACTCGGCACCGCCGAAAACGAGTCCGGGCGTGCATAATATGAAAACGGGACCCGACGCACTCAGCACCGCCGAAAAGGAGTCAACGCGTGCAAAACGTGAATACGGGACCCGACGCACTCGGCACCGCCGAAAACGAGTCTGGGTGCGCAAAACGTGAAAACGGGACCCGACGCACGCCGCACCGCCGAAAACGTTTCCGGGAGCAAAAAACTTGAAAACGGGACCCGACTCCCACGTGACCGCCGAAAACAAGTCCAGGCGCGCAAAACATGAAAACGGGACCCGACGCACTCGGCACCGCAGAAAACGTGTCCGGGCGCGCAAAATCTTGAAAATGGGTCCCGACGACCTCGGCACCGCCGAAAACGAGTCCGGGCAAGCAAAACGTGAAAACGGGACCCGACGCACTCGGCACCGCAAAAAACGTGTCCGGGCGCGCAAAATCTTGAAAATGGGACTCGAGCACTCGGCACCGTCGAAAACGAGTCCGGGCGCGCAAAACGTGAAAACGGGACGCGAGCACTCGGCACCGTCGAAAACGAGTCCGGGCGCGCAAAACGTGAAAACGGGACCCGAAGCACTCGGCACCGCCGAAAACGAGTCCGGGCGCGCAAAACGTGAAAACAGGACCCGACGCACTCCGCACCGCCGAAAACGATGAAAACGAGTCCGGGAGCAAAAAACATGAAAACGGGACCCGAATCCCACGTGACCGCCGAAAACGAGTCCGGGAGCGCAAAACGTGATAACGGGACCCGAAGCACTCGCCACTGCCGAAAGCGAGTTTGGGCGCTCAAAACATGAAAACGGTACCCGACGCTCTCGGCACCGCTGAAAACGATTCCGGGCGCGTAAAACGTGAAAACGGGACCGGAACCACACCGCACCGCCGAAAACGAGTCCGGGGGCGCAAAACGTGAAAACAGCACCCGACGCACCCGGCACCGCCGAAAACGAGTCCGGGCGTGCAAAACGTGAAAACGGGACCCGACGCACTCGGCACCGCCGATAACGAGTACGGGCGAGCAAAACGTGAAAACGGGACCCGACGCACTCGACACCGCCGAAAACGAGTCCGGGAGCGGAAAACGTGAAAACGGGACCCGAAGCACTCGCCACCGCCGAAAACGAGTCCGGGCGCGCAAAACGTGAAAACGGGACCCGACGCACTCGGCACGGTCGAAAACGTGTCCGGGCGCGCAAACTGTTGAAAATGGGTCCCGACGACCTCAGCACCGCCAAAAACGAGTCCGGGAGCAAAAAACATGAAAACGGGACCCGACTCCCACGTGACCGCCGAAAACGTGTCCGGGCGCGCAAAACGTGAAAACGGGACCCGACGCACTCGGCACCGTCGAAAACGGGTCCGGGAGCGTAAAACGTGAAAACTGGACCCGACGCACTCCGCACCGCCGAAAACGAGTCCGGGAGCGCAAAACGTGAAAACGGGACCCGACGCACTCGGCTCCGCCCAAAACGAGTCCATTAGCGCAAAACGTTAAAACGAGACCCGAAGCACCCGGCACCGCCAAAAACGAGTCCGGGCGCGCAAAACGTGAAAACGGGACCCGAACCACTCCGCACCACCGAAAATGAGTCCGGGGGCGCAAAACGTGAAAACCGCACCCGACGCACCCGGCACCGCCGAAAACGAGTCCGGGAGCGCAAAACGTGAAAACGGGACCCGACGCACCCGGCACCGCCGAAAACGAGTACGGGCGAGCAAAACGTGAAAACGGGACCCGACGCACTCGACACCGCCGAAAACGAGTCCGGGAGCGGAAAACGTGAAAACGGGACCCGACGCACTCGGCACCACCGAAAATGAGTCCCGGCGCGCAAAACGTGAAAACGAGACCCGACGCACTCGGCACCGCCGAAAACGAGTCCGGGAGCGTAAAACGTGAAAACGGGACCCGACGCACTCCGCATCGCCGAAAACGAGTCCATGAGCGCAAAACGTGAAAACGGGACCCGAAGCACCCGGCACCGCCGAAAACGAGTCCGGGCGCGCAAAACGTGAAAACGGGACCCGACGCACTCGGCACCGCCGAAAACGAGTCCGGGAGCGCAAAACGTGAAAACGGGACCCGACGCACTCGGCACCGCCGAAAACGAGTCCGGGCGCGCAAAACGTGAAAACGGGACCCGACGCACTCCGCACCGCCGAAAACGAGTCCGGGCGCGCAAAACGTGAAAACGGGACCCGACGCACTCGACACCGCCGAAAACGGGTCCGGGAGCGCAAACGTGAAAACGGGACCCGACGCACTCCGCACCGCCGAAAACGAGTCCGGGAGCGCAAAACGTGAAAACGGGACCCGAAGCACTCGCCATCGCCGAAAACGAGTCCGGGCGCGCAAAACGTGAAAACGGGACCCGACTCCCACGTGACCGCCGAAAACGAGTCCGGGCGCGCAAAACGTGAAAACGGGACCCGACTCCCACGTGACCGCCGAAAACGTGTCCGGGCGCGCAAAACGTGAAAACGGGACCCGACGCACTCGGCACCGTCGAAAACGGGTCCGAGAGCGCAAACGTGAAAACGGGACCCGACGCACCCGGCACAGCCGAAAACGAGTCCGGGCGCGCAAAACGTGAAAACGGGACCCGACGCACTCGACACCGCCGAAAACGAGTCCGGGAGCGCAAAACGTGAAAACGGGACCCGAAGCACTCGCCACCGCCGAAAACGAGTCCGGGCGCGCAAAACGTGAAAACGGGACCCGAAGCACTCGCCACCGCCGAAAACGAGTCCGGGCGCGCAAAACGTGAAAACGGGACCCGACGCACTCGGCACCGCCGAAAACGAGTCCGGGCGCGCAAAACGTGAAAACAGGACCCGACGCACTCCGCACCGCCGAAAACGATGAAAACGAGTCCGGGAGCAAAAAACATGAAAACGGGACCCGAATCCCCCGTGACCGCCGAAAACGAGTCCGGGAGCGCAAAACGTGATAACGGGACCCGAAGCACTCGCCACTGCCGAAAACGAGTTTGGGCACGCAAAACGTGAAAACGGGACCCGACGCTCTCGGCACAGCCGAAAACGATTCCGGGCGCGCAAAACGTGAAAACGGGACCGGAACCACACCGCACCGCCGAAAACGAGTCCGGGGGCGCAAAACGTGAAAACAGCACCCGACGCACCCGGCACCGCCGAAAACGAGTCCGGGAGCGCAAAACGTGAAAACTGGACCCGACGCACTCCGCACCACCGAAAACGAGTCCGGGAGCGGAACACGTGAAAACGGGACCCGACGCACTCGGCACCGCCGAAAACGAGTCTCGGCGCGCAAAACGTGAAAACGGGACCCGACTTACTCCGCACCGCCGAAAACGAGTCCGGGCGCGCAAAACGTGAAAACGGGACCCGACGCACTCGGCACCGCCGAAAACGAGTCCGGGAGCGCAAAACGTGAAAATGGGACCCGAAGCACTCGCCACCGCCGAAAACGAGTCCGGGAGCGCAAAACGTGAAAACGGGAACCGAAGCACTCGCCACCGCCGAAAACGAGTCCGGGCGCGCAAAACGTGAAAACGGGACCCGAAGCACTCGCCACCGCCGAAAACGAGTCCGGGCGCGCAAAACGTGAAAACGGGACCCGAAGCACTGGGCACCGCCGAAAACGAGTCCGGGCGCGCAAAACGTGAAAACAGGACCCGACGCACTCCGCACCGCCGAAAACGAGTCCGGGCGCGCAAAACGTGAAAACGGGACCCGACGCACTCGGCACCGCCGAAAACGAGTCCGGGAGCGCAAAACGTGATAACGGGACCCTATGCACTCGCCACTGTCGAAAACGGGTCCGGGAGCGCAAACGTGAAAACGGGACCCGACGCACCCGGCACCGCCGAAAACGAGTCCGGGCGCGCAAAATGTGAAAACGGGACCCGAAGCACTCGGCACCGCCGAAAACGTGTCCGGGCGCGCAAAAAGTTGAAAATGGGTCCCGACGACCTCGGCACCGCCAAAAACGAGTCCGGGAGCAAAAAACATGCAAACGGGACCCGACTCCCCCGTGACCGCCGAAAACGTGTCCGGGCGCGCAAAACGTGAAAACGGGACCCGACGCACCCGGCACCGTCGAAAACGGGTCCGGGAGCGCAAACGTGAAAACGGGAAACGACGCACCCGGCACCGCCGAAAACGAGTCCGGGCGTGCAAAACGTGAAAACGAGACCCGACGCACTCGGCACCGTCGAAAACGAGTCCGAGAGCGTAAAACGTGAAAACGGGACCCGACGCACTCCGCACCGCCGAAAACGAGTCCGGGAGCGCAAAACGTGAAAACGGGACCCAACGCACTCGGCACCGCCCAAAACGAGTCTATGAGCGCAAAACGTGAAAACGGGACCCGAAGCACCCGGCACCGCCAAAAACGAGTCCGGGCGCGCAAAACGTGAAAACAGGACCCGACGCACTCGGCACCGCCGAAAAAGAGACCGGGAGCGCAAAACGTGAAAACGGGACCCGACGCACTCGGCACCGCCGAAAACGAGTCCGGGCGCGCAAAACGTGAAAACGGGACCCGACGCACTCCGCACCGCCGAAAACGAGTCCGGGCGCGCAAAACGTGAAAACGGGACCCGACGCACTCGGCACCGCCGAAAACGAGTTCGGGCGCGCAAAACGTGAAAACGGGACCCGACGCACTCGGCACCGCCGAAAACGAGTCCGGGAGCGCAAAACGTGAAAATGGGACCCGAAGCACTCGCCACCGCCGAAAACGAGTCCGGGCGCGCAAAACGTGAAAACGGGACCCGAAGCACTCGGCACCGCCGAAAACGAGTCCGGGCGCGCAAAACGTGAAAACAGGACCCGACGCACTCCGCACCGCCGAAAACGATGAAAACGAGTCCGAGAGCAAAAAACATGAAAACGGGACCCGAATCCCACGTGACCGCCGAAAACGAGTCCGGGAGCGCAAAACGTGATAACGGGACCCGAAGCACTCGCCACTGCCGAAAACGAGTTTGGGCGCGCAAAACGTGAAAACGGGACCCGACGCTCTCGGCACCGCCGAAAACGATTCCGGGCGCGCAAAACGTGAAAACGGGACCGGAACCACACCGCACCGCCGAAAACGAGTCCGGGGGCGCAAAACGTGAAAACAGCACCCGACGCACCCGGCACCGCCGAAAACGAGTCCGGGCGCGCAAAACGTGAAAACGGGACCCGACGCACTCGGCACCGCCGAAAACGAGTCCGGGCGCGCAAAACGTGATAACGGGACCTGAACCACTCCGCACCACCGAAAATGAGTCCGGGGGCGCAAAACGTGAAAACCGCACCCGACGCACCCGGCACCGCCGAAAACGAGCCTGGGAGCGCAAAACGTGAAAACGGGACCCGACGCACCCGGCACCGCCGAAAACGAGTACGGGCGAGCAAAACGTGAAAACGGGACCCGACGCACTCGACACCGCCGAAAACGAGTCCGGGAGCGGAAAACGTGAAAACGGGACCCGACGCACTCGGCACCGTCGAAAACGAGTCCGGGCGGGCAAAATGTGAAAACGGCACCCGACGCACTCCGCACCACCGAAAACGAGTCCGGGAGCGCAAAACGTGAAAACGGGACCCGAAGCACTCGCCATCGCCGAAAACGAGTCCGGGCGCGCAAAACGTGAAAACGGGACCTGGCTCCCACGTGACCGCCGAAAACGTGTCCGGGCGCGCAAAACGTGAAAACGGGACCCGACGCACTCGGCACCGTCGAAAACGGGTCCGAGAGCGCAAACGTGAAAACGGGACCCGACGCACCCGGCACCGCCGAAAACGAGTCCGGGCGCGCAAAATGTGAAAACGAGACCCGACGCACTCGGCACCGCCGAAAACGAGTCCGGGAGCGCAAAACGTGAAAACGGGACCCGACGCACTCCGCACCGCCGAAAACGAGTCCGGGAGCGCAAAACGTGAAAACGGGACCCGAAGCACTCGCCACCGCCGAAAACGAGTCCGGGCGCGCAAAACGTGAAAACGGGACCCGACGCACTCGGCACGGTCGAAAACGTGTCCGGGCGCGCAAAATGTTGAAAATGGGTCCCGACGACCTCGGCACCGCCAAAAACGAGTCCGGGAGCAAAAAACATGAAAACGGGACCCGACTCCCACGTGACCGCCGAAAACGTGTCCGGGCGTGCAAAACGTGAAAACGAGACCCGACGCACTCGACACCGCCGAAAACGAGTCCGGGAGCGCAAAACGTGAAAACGGGACCCGACGCACTCGGCTCCGCCCAAAACGAGTCCATGAGCGCAAAACGTTAAAACGGGACCCGAAGCACCCGGCACCGCCAAAAACGTGTCCGGGCGCGAAAACGTGAAAACGGGACTCGAGCACTCGGCACCGTCGAAAACGAGTCCGGGAGCGCAAAACATGAAAACGGGACCCGACGCACTACGCACCGCCGAAAACGAGTCCCGGAGCGCAAAACGTGAAAACGGGACCCGAAGCACTCGCCACCGCCGAAAACGAGTTCGGGCGCGCAAAACGTGAAAACGGGACCCGACGCACGCGGCACGGTCGAAAACGTGTCCGGGCACGCAAAATGTTGAAAATGGGTCCCGACGACCTCGGCACCGCCGAAAACGAGTCCGGAAGCAAAAAACATTGAAACGGGACCCAACTCCCACGTGACCGCCGAAAATGTGTCCGGGCGCGCAAAACGTGAAAACGGGACCCGACGCACTCGGCACCGCCGAAAACGAGTCCGGGAGCGCAAAACGTGAAAACGGGACCCGACGCACTCCGCACCGCCGAAAACGAGTCCGGGCGCGCAAAACGTGAAAACGGGACCCGACGCACTCCGCACCGCCGAAAACGATTTCGGGAGCGCAAAACGTGATAATGGGACCCGAAGCACTCGCCACCGCCGAAAACGAGTCCGGGCGCGCAAAACGTGAAAACGGGACCCGACGCACTCGGCACGGTCGAAAACGTGTCCGGGCGCGCAAAATGTTGAAAATGGGTCCCGACGACCTCGGCACCGCTGAAAACGAGTCCGGGAGCAAAAAACATGAAAACGGGACCCGAATCCCACGTGACCGCCGAAAACGAGTCCGGGAGCGCAAAACGTGATAACGGGACCCGAAGCACTCGCCACTGCCGAAAACGAGTTTGTGCGCGCAAAACGTGAAAACGGGACCCGACGCTCTCGGCACCGCCGAAAACGAGTCCGGGCGCGCAAAACGTGAAAACGGGACCGGAACTACACCGCACCGCCGAAAACGAGTCCGTGGGCGCAAAACGTGAAAACAGCACCCGACGCACCCGGCACCGCCGAAAACGAGTCCGGGCGCGCAAAACGTGAAAACGGGACCCGACGCACTCGGCACCGCCGAAAACGAGTCCGGGCGCGCAAAACGTGAAAACGGGACCCGAACCACTCCGCACCACCGAAAATGAGTCCGGGGGCGCAAAACGTGAAAACCGCACCCAACGCACCCGGCACCGCCGAAAACGAGTCCGGGAGCGCAAAACGTGAAAACGGGACCCGACGCACCCGGCACCGCCGAAAACGAGTACGGGCGAGCAAAACGTGAAAACGGGACCCGACGCACTCGACACCGCCGAAAACGAGTCCGGGAGCGGAAAACGTGAAAACGGGACCCGACGCACTCGGCACCGCCGAAAACGAGTCCGGGCGGGCAAAATGTGAAAACGGGACCCGACGCACTCCGCATCGCCGAAAACGAGTCCGGGAGCGCAAAACGTGAAAACGGGACCCGAAGCACTCGCCACCGCCGAAAACGAGTCCGGGCCCGCAGAACTTGAACACGGGACCCGAACCACACCGCACCGCCGAAAACGAGTCCGAGGGCGCAAAATGTGAAAACAGCACCCGACGCACCCGGCACCGCCGAAAACGAGTCCGGGAGCGCAAAACGTGAAAACGGGACCCGACGCACCCGGCACCGCCGAAAACGAGTCCGGGAACGGAAAACGTGAAAACGGGACCCGACGCACTCGGCACGGCCGAAAACGAGTCCGGGCGGGCAAAACGTGAAAACGGGACCCGACGCACTCCGCACCGCCGAAAATGAGTCCGGGAGCGCAAAACGTGAAAACGGGACCCGAAGCACTCGCCACCGCCGAAAACGAGTCCGGGCGCGCAAAACGTGAAAACGGGACACGACGCACTCGGCACGGTCGAAAACGTGTCCGGGCGCGCAAAATGTTGAAAATGGGTCCCGACGACCTCGGCACCGCCAAAAACGAGTCCGGGAGCAAAAAACATGAAAACGGGACCCGAAGCACTCGCCATCGCCGAAAACGAGTCCGGGCGCGTAAAACGTGAAAACGGGACCCGACTCCCACGTGACCGCCGAAAACGTGTCCGGGCGCGCAAAAGGTGAAAACGGGACCCGACGCACTCGGCACCGTCGAAAACGGGTCCGCGAGCGCAAACGTGAAAACGGGACCCGACGCACCCGGCACCGCCGAAAACGAGTCCGGGCGCGCAAAACGTGAAAACGAGACCCGACGCACTCGGCACCGTCGAAAACGAGTCCGGGAGCGCAAAACGTGAAAACGGGACACGACGCACTCCGCACCGCCGGAAACGAGTCCGGGAGCGCAAAACGTGAAAACGGGACCCGAAGCACTCGCCACCGCCGAAAACGAGTCCGGGCGCGCAAAACGTGAAAACGGGACCCGACGCACTCGGCACGGTCGAAAACGTGTCCGGGCGCGCAAAATGTTGAAAATGGGTCCCGACGACCTCGGCACCGCCAAAAACGAGTCCGGGAGCAAAAAACATGAAAACGGGACCCGACTCCCACGTGACCGCCGAAAACGTGTCCGGGCGCGCAAAACGTGAAAACGGGACCCGACGCACTCGGCACCGTCGAAAACGGGTCCGGGAGCGCAAACGTGAAAACGGGACCCGACGCACCCGTCACCGCCGAAAACGAGTCCGGGCGCGCAAAACGTGAAAACGAGACCCGACGCACTCGGCACCGCCGAAAACGAGTCCGGGAGCGTAAAACATGAAAACGGGACCCGACGCACTCCGCACCGCCGAAAACGAGTCCGGGAGCGCAAAACGTGAAAACAGGACCCAACGCACTCGGCACCGCCAAAAACGAGTCCATGAGCGCAAAACGTGAAAACGGGACCCGAAGCACCCGGCACCGCCAAAAACGAGTCCGGGCGCGCAAGACGTGAAAACGGGACCCGACGCACTCGGCACCGCCGAAAACGAGTCCGGGCGCGCAAAACGTGTAAACGGGACCCAACACACTCCTAACCGCCGAAAATGAGTCTGGGTGCGCAAAACGTGAAAAGAGGACCCGACGCACTCGGCACCGCCCAAAAACGAGTTCCGGCGCGCAAAACGTGAAAACGAGTCCCGAAGCACTCGGCACCGCCGAAAACAAGTCCAGGTGCGCAAAACGTGAAAACGGGACTCGAGCACTCGGCACCGTCGAAAACGAGTCCGGGAGCGCAAAACATGAAAATGGGACCCGACGCACTCGGCACCGCCGAAAACTAGTCCGGGAGCGCAATAAATGAAAACGGGACCCGACTCCCACGTGACCGCCGAAAACGAGTCCAAGTGCGCAAAACGTGAAAACGGGACCCGACGGACTCGGCACCGCCGAAAACGAGTCCGGGGGCGCAAAACGTGAAAACGGGACCCGACCCACTCCGCATCGCCGAAAACGAGTACGGGGCGCAAAACGTTAAAACGGGACCCGACGCACTCGGCACCGCCGAAAACGAGTCCGGGCGCGCAAGACGTGAAAACGGGACCCGACGCACTCCGCACCGCCGAAGACGTGTCCGGGAGCGCAAAACGTGAAAATGGGACACGAAGCACTCGCCAGTGCCGAAAACGAGTCCGGGCGCGCAAAACGTGAAAACGCGACCCGACGCACTCGGCACCGCCGAAAACGAGTCCGGGCGGGCAAAACGTGAAAACGGGACCCGACGCACTCCGCACCGCCGAAAACGAGTCCGGGAGCGCAAAACGTGATAACAGTACCCGAAGCACTCGCCACCGCCGAAAACGAGTCCGGGCGCGCAAGACGTGAAAACGGGACCCGACGCACTCCGCACCGCCGAAGACGTGTCCGGGAGCGCAAAACGTGAAAATGGGACACGAAGCACTCGCCACTGCCGAAAACGAGTCCGGGCGCGCAAAACGTGAAAACGGGATCTGACGCACTCGGCACGGTCGAAAACGTGTCCGGGCGCGCAAAATGTTGAAAATGGGTCCCGACGACCTCGGCACCGCCGAAAACGAGTCTGGGAGCAAAAAACATGAAAACAGGACCCGACTCCCACGTGACCGCCGAAAACGTGTCCGGGCGGGCAAAACGTGAAAACGGGACCCGACGCACTCGGCACCGCCGAAAACGGGTCCGGGAGCGCAAACATGAGAACGGGACCCGACGCACCCGGCACCGCCGAAAACGAGTCCGGGCGCGCAAAACGTGAAAACGGGACCCGACGCACTCGGCACCGCCGAAAACGAGTCCGGGAGCGCAAGACGTGAAAACGGGACCCGACGCATTCGGCACCGTCGAAAACTAGTCCGGGAGCGCAAAACGTGAAAACGGGACCCGACGCACTCCGCACCGCCGAAAACGAGTCCGGGAGTGCAAAACGTGAAAACGGGACCCGACGCACTCGCCACAGCCGAAAACTAGTCCGGTCGCGCAAGACGTGAAAACGGGACCCGACTTACTCGGCACCGCCGAAAACGTGTCTGGGTGCGCAAAACGTGAAAAGAGGACCCGACGCACTCGGCACCGCCGAAAAACGAGTTCCGGCGCGCAAAACGTGAAAACGGGTCCCGAAGCACTCGACACCGCCGAAAACGAGTCCGGGTGCGCAAAACGTGAAAACGGGACTCGAGCACTCGGCACCGTCGAAAAAGAGTCCGGGAGCGCAAAACATGAAAATGGGACCCGACGCACTCGGCACCGCCGAAAACGAGTCCGGGAGCGCAAAATATAAAAACGGGACCCGACTCCCACGTGACCGCCGAAAATGAGTCCAGGCGCGCAAAACGTGAAAACGGGACCCGACGGACTCGGCACCGCCGAAAACGTGTCCGGGCGCGCAAAACGTGAAAACGGGACCCGACGCACTCGGCACCGCCGAAAACGAGTCCGGGAGCGCAAAACTTGAAAACGGGACCCGACTCCCACGTGAACGCCAAAAACGAGTCCAGGCGCGCAAAACGGGACCCGACGGACTCGGCACCGCCGAAAACCTGTCCGGGCGCGCAAAACGTGAAAACGAGACCCGACGCACTCGGCACCGCCGAAAACGAGTCCGGGAGCAAAAAACATGAAAACGGGACCCGACTCCCACGTGACCGTCGAAAACGTGTCCGGGCACGCAAAACGTGAAAACGGAACCCGACGCACTCCGCACCGCCGAAAACGAGTCCGGGAGCGCAAAACGTGAAAACGGGACCCGACGCACTCGGCACCGCCGAAAACGAATCCGGGCGCGCAAAACGTGAAAACGGGACCCGACGCACTCGGCACCGCCGAAAACGAGTCCGGGAGCGCAAAACGGGAAAACGGGACCCGAAGCACTCGCCACCGCCGAAAATGAATCCGGGCGCGCAAAACGTGAAAACGGGACCCGAACCACACCGCATCGCCGAAAACGAGTCCGGGGGCGCAAAACATGAAAACGGGACATGACGCACTCGGCACCGCCGAAAACGAGTCCGGGCGCGCAAAACGTGAAAACGGGACCCGACGCACTCGGCACCGCCGAAAACGAGTCCGGGAGCGCAAAACGTGACAACGGGACCCGAAGCACTCGCCACCGCCGAAAACGAGTCCGGGCGCGCAAAACATGAAAACGGGACCCGACGCACTCGGCACGGTCGAAAACGTGTCCGGGCGCGCAAAATGTTGAAAATGGGTCCCGACGACCTCGGCACCGCCCAAAACGAGTCCGAGAGCAAAAAACATGAAAACGGGACCCGACTCCCACGTGACCGCCGAAAACGTGTCCGGGCGGGCAAAACGTGAAAACGGGACCCAACGCACTCGGCACCGCCGAAAACGGGTCCGGGAGCGCAAACATGAAAACGGGACACGACGCACGCGGCACCGCCGAAAACGGGTCCGGGAGCGCAAACGTGAAAACGGGACCCGACGCACTCCGCACCGCCGAAAACGAGTCCGGCAGTGCAAAACGTGAAAACGGGACCCGACGCACTCGCCACAGCCGAAAACTAGTCCGGGCGCGCAAGACGTGAAAACGGGACCCGACTTACTCGGCACCGCCGAAAACGTGTCCGGGCGCGCAAAACGTGAAAACGGGACCCGACACACTCCTTACCGCCGAAAACGAGTCCGGGAGCGCAAAACTTGAAAACGGGACCCGACTCCCTCGTGAACGCCGAAAACGAGTCCGGGCGCGCAAAACGTGAAAACTGGACCCGACGGACTCGGCACCGCCGAAAACGTGTCCGGGCGCGCAAAATGTGAAAACGGGACCCGACGCAGTCGGCACCGCCGAAAACGAGTCCGGGAGCAAAAAACTTGAAAACGGGACCCGACTCCCACGTGACCGCCGAAAACATGTCCGTGCACGCAAAACGTGGAAACGGAACCCGACGCACTCCGCACCGCCGAAAACGAGTCCGGGAGCGCAAAACGTGAAAACGGGACCCGACGCACTCGGCACCGCCGAAAACGAGTCCGGGCGCGCAAAACCTGAAAACGGGACCCGACGCACCGCCGAAAACGAGTCCGGGAGCGCAAAACGTGAAAACGGGACCCGAAGCACTCGCCACCGCCGAAAATGAGTCCGGGCGCGCAAAACATGAAAACGGGACCCGACGCACTCGGCACCGCTGAAAACGAGTCCGAGGGCGCAAAACGTGAAAACGGGACCCGACACACTCCGCACCGCCGAAGACGTGTCCGGGAGCGCAAAACGTGAAAATGGGACACGAAGCACTCGGCACCGCCAAAAACGAGTCCGGGCGCGCAAAACGTGAAAACGGGACCCGACACACTCTGCCAACGCCGAAAACGAGTCCGGGCGCGCAAAACATGAAAACGGGACCCGACGCACTCGGCACGGTCGAAAACGTGTCCGGGCGCGCAAAATGTTGAAAATGGGTCCCGACGACCTCGGCACCGCCGAAAACGAGTTCGGGAGCAAAAAACATGAAAACGGGACCCGACTCCCACGTGACCGCCGAAAACGTGTCCGGGCGCGCGAAACGTGAAAACGGGACTCGTCGCACTCCGCACCGCCGAAAACGAGTCCGGGAGCGCAAAACGTGAAAACGGGACCCGAAGCACTCGCCACCGCCGAAAACGAGTCCGGGCGCGCAAAACGTGAAAACGGGACCCGACGCACTCGGCACGGTCGAAAACGTGTCCGGCCGCGCAAAATGTTGAAAATGGGTCCCGACGACCTCGGCACCGCCCAAAACGAGTCCGGGAGCAAAAAACATGAAAACGGGACCCGACTCCCGCGTGACCGCCGAAAACGTGTCCGGGCGGGCAAAACGTGAAAACGGGACCCGACGCACGCGGCACCGCCGAAAACGGGTCCGGAGCGCAAACGTGAAAACGGGACCCCACGCACCCGGCACCGCCGAAAACGAGTCCGGGCGCGCAAAATGTGAAAACGGGACACGACGCACTCGGCGCCGCCGAAAACTTGTCCGGGAGCGCAAAACGTGAAAACGGGACTCGACGCACTCCGCACCGCCGAAAATGAGTCCGGGAGTGCAAAACGTGAAAACGGGACCCGACGCACTCGCCACAGCCGAAAACTAGTCCGGGCGCGCAAGACGTGAAAACGGGACCCGACTTACTCGGCACCGCCGAAAACGTGTCCGGGCGCGCAAAACGTGAAAACGGGACCCGACGCACTCGGCACCGCCGAAAATGTGTCCGGTTGCGCAAAACGTGAAAAGAGGACCCGACGCACTCGGCACCACCGATAAACGAGATCCGGCGCGCAAAACGTGAAAACGGGACCCGACGCACTCGGCACCGCCGAAAACGAGTCCGGGAGCGCAAAATATGACAACGGGACCCGACTCCCACGTGACCGCCGAAAACGAGTCCATGCGCGCAAAACATGAAAACGGGACCCGACGGACTCGGCACCGCCGAAAACGTGTCTAGGCGCGCAAAACGTGAAAACGGGACCCGACGCACTCGACACCGCCGAAAACGAGTCCGGGAGCGCAAAATATGAAAACGGGACCCGACTCCCACGTGACCGCCGAAAACGAGTCCGGGCGCGCAAAACGTGAAAACGGGACCCGACGGACTCGGCACCGCCGAAAACGTGTCCGGGCGCGCAAAACGTGAAAACGGGACCCAACGCACTCGGCACCGCCGAAAATGAGTCCGGGAGCGCAAAACGAGACCCGACGCACTCCGCACCGCCGAAGACGAGTCCGGGAGCGCAAAACGTGAAAATGGGACCCAAAGCACTCGCCACCGCCGAAAACGAGTCCGGGAGCGCAAAACGTGAAAACGGGACCCGAAGCACTCGCCACCGCCGAAAACGAGTCCGGGAGCGCAAAACGTGAAAACGGGACCCGACGCACTCGGCACCGCCGAAAACGGGACCCGACGCACTCCGCACCGCCGAAAACGAGTCCGGGAGCGCAAAACGTGAAAACGGGACCCGAAGCACTCGCCACCGCCGAAAACGAGTCCGAGCGCGCAAAACGTGAAAACGGGACCCGACGCACTCGGCACGGTCGAAAACGTCTCCGGGCGCGCAAAATGTTGAAAATGGGTCCCGACGACCTCGGCACCGCCCAAAACGAGTCCGAGAGCAAAAAACATGAAAACGGGACCCGACTCCCACGTGACCGCCGAAAACGTGTCCGGGCAGGCAAAACGTGAAAACGGGACCCGACGCACGCGGCACCGCCGAAAACGGGTCCGGAGCGCAAACGTGAAAACGGGACCCAACGCACCCGACACCGCCGAAAACGAGTCCGGGCGCGCAAAATGTGAAAACGGGACCCGACGCACTCGGCACCGCCGAAAACGAGTCCGGGAGCGCAAAACGTGAAAACGGGACCCGACGCACTCCGCACCGCCGAAAATGAGTCCGGGAGTGCAAAACGTGAAAACGGGACCCGACGCACTCGCCACAGCCGAAAACTAGTCCGGGCGCGCAAGACGTGAAAACGGGACCCGACTTACTCGGCACCGCCGAAAACGTGTCCGGGAGCGCAAAACGTGAAAACGGGACCCGACACACTCCTTACCGCCGAAAATGAGTCCGGGAGCGCAAAACTTGAAAATGGGACCCGACTCCCGCGTGACCGCCGAAAACGAGTCCGAGCGCGCAAAACGTGAAAACGGGACCCGACGCACTCGGCACCGCCGAAAATGTGTCCGGGTGCGCAAAACGTGAAAAGAGGACCCGACGCACTCGGCACCACCGAAAAACGAGATCCGGCGCGCAAAACGTGAAAACGGGACCCGACGCACTCGGCACCGCCGAAAACGAGTCCGGGAGCGCAAAATATGAAAACGGGACCCGACTCCCACGTGACCGCCGAAAACGAGTCCATGCGCGCAAAACATGAAAACGGGACCCGACGGACTCGGCACCGCCGAAAACGTGTCTGGGCGCGCAAAACGTGAAAACGGGACCCGACGCACTCGACACCGCCGAAAACGAGTCCGGGAGCGCAAAATATGAAAACGGGACCCGACTCCCACGTGACCGCCGAAAACGAGTCCGGGCGCGCAAAACGTGAAAACGGGACCCGACGGACTCGGCACCGCCGAAAACGTGTCCGGGCGGGCAAAACGTGAAAACGGGACCCGACGCACTCGGCACCGCCGAAAACGAGTCCGGGAGCGCAAATCGTCAAGACGGGACCCGACGCACTCGGCACCGCCGAAAACGAGTCCGGGAGCGCAAAACGTGAATACGGGACCCGACGCACTCAGCACCGCCGAAAACGAGTCCGGGAGTGCAAAACGTGAAGACGGGACCCGACGCACTCGCCACAGCCGAAAACTAGTCTGGGCGCGCAAGACGTGAAAACGGGACCCGACTTACTCGGCACCGCCGAAAACGTGTCCGGGCGCGCAAAACGTGAAAACGGGACCCGACACACTCCCGACCGCCGAGAATGAGTCCGGGAGTGCAAAACTTGAAAATGGGACCCGACTCCCGCATGACCGCCGAAAACGAGTCCGGGCGCGCAAAACGTGAAAACGGGACCCGACGCACTCGGCACTGCCGAAAACGTGTCTGGGTGCGCAAAACGTGAAAAGAGGACCCGACGCACTCGGCACCGCCGAAAAACGAGTTCTGGCGCGCAAAACGTGAAAACGGGTCCCGAAGCACTCGGCACCGCCGAAAACGAGTCCGGGTGCGCAAAACGTGAAAACGGGACTCGAGCACTCGGCACCGTCGAAAACGAGTCCGGGAGCGCAAAACATGAAAATGGGACCCCACGCACTCGGCACAGCCGAAAACGAGTCCGGGAGCGCAAAATATGAAAACGGGACCCGACTCCCACGTGAACGCCGAAAACGAGTCCAGGCGCGCAAAACGTGAAAACGGGACCCGACGGACTCGGCACCGCCGAAAACGTGTCCGGGCGCGCAAAACGTGAAAACGGGACCCGACGCACTCGGCACCGCCGAAAACGAGTCTGGGAGCAAAAAACATGAAAACAGGACCCGACTCCCACGTGACCGCCGAAAACGTGTCCGGGCACGCAAAACGTGAAAACGGAACCCGACGCACTCCGCACCGCCGAAAACGAGTCCGGGAGCGCAAAACGTGAAAACGGGACCCGACGCACTCGGCACCGCCGAAAACGAGTCCGGGCGCGCAAAACGTGAAAACGGGACCCGACGCACCGCCGAAAACGAGTCCGGGAGCGCAAAACGTGAAAACGGGACCCGAAGCACTCGCCACAGCCGAAAATGAGTCCGGGCGCGCAAAACGTGAAAACGGGACCCGAACCACACCGCACCGCCGAAAACGAGTCCGGGGGCGCAAAACGTGAAAACGGGACATGACGCACTCGGCACCGCCGAAAACGAGTCCGGGCGCGCAAAACGTGAAAACGGGACCCGACGCACTCGGCACCGCCGAAGACGTGTCCGGGAGCGCAAAACGTGAAAATGGGACACGAAGCACTCGCCACTGCCGAACACGAGTCCGGGCGCGCAAAACGTGAAAACGGGACCCGACGCACTCGGCACCGCCGAAAACGAGTCCGGGAGCGCAAAATATGAAAACGGGACCCGACTCCCCCGTGACCGCCGAAAACGAGTCCAGGCGCGCAAAACGTGAAAACGGAACCCGACGGACTCGGCACCGCCGAAAACGTGTCAGGGCGCGCAAAACGTGAAAATGGGACCCGACGCACGCGGCACCGCCGAAAACGAGTCCAGGAGCAAAAAACAAGAGAACGGGACCCGACTCCCACGTGACCGCCGAAAACATGTCCGGGCACGCAAAACGTGAAAACGGAGCCCGACGCACTCCGCATCGCCGAAAACGAGTCCGGGAGCGCAAAACGTGAAAACGGGACCCGACGCACTCGGCACCGCCGAAAACGAGTCCGGGAGCGCAAAACGTGAAAACGGGACCCGAAGCACTCGCCACCGCCGAAAACGAGTCCGGGCGCGCAAAACGTGAAAACGGGACCCGAACCACACCGCACCGCCGAAAACGAGTCCGGGGGCGCAAAATGTGAAAACGGGACATGACGCACTCGGCACCGCCGCAAACGAGTCCGGGCGCGCAAAACGTGAAAACGGGACCCGACGCACTCGGCACCGCCGAAAACGAGTCCGGGCGCGCAAAACGTGAAAACGGGATCCGACGCACCCGGCACCGCCGAAAACGGGTCCGGGAGCGCAAACGTGAAAACGGGACCCGACGCACCCGGCACCGCCGAAAATGAGTCCGGGCGCGCAAAACGTGAAAACGGGACCCGACGCACTCGGCACCGCCGAAAACGAGTCCGGGAGCGCAAATCGTCAAGACGGGACCCGACGCACTCGGCACCGCCGAAAACGAGTCCGGGAGCGCAAAACGTGACTACGGGACCCGACGCACTCAGCACCGCCGAAAACGAGTCCGGGAGTGCAAAACGTGAAGACGGGACCCGACGCACTCGCCACAGCCGAAAACTAGTCTGGGCGCGCAAGACGTGAAAACGGGACCCGACTTACTCGGCACCGCCGAAAACGTGTCCGGGCGCGCAAAACGTGAAAACGGGACCCGACACACTCCCGACCGCCGAGAATGAGTCCGGGAGTGCAAAACTTGAAAATGGGACCCGACTCCCGCATGACCGCCGAAAACGAGTCCGGGCGCGCAAAACGTGAAAACGGGACCCGACGCACTCGGCACTGCCGAAAACGTGTCTGGGTGCGCAAAACGTGAAAAGAGGACCCGACGCACTCGGCACCGCCGAAAAACGAGTTCTGGCGCGCAAAACGTGAAAACGGGTCCCGAAGCACTCGGCACCGCCGAAAACGAGTCCGGGTGCGCAAAACGTGAAAACGGGACTCGAGCACTCGGCACCGTCGAAAACGAGTCCGGGAGCGCAAAACATGAAAATGGGACCCGACGCACTCGGCACAGCCGAAAACGAGTCCGGGAGCGCAAAATATGAAAACGGGACCCGACTCCCACGTGAACGCCGAAAACGAGTCCAGGCGCGCAAAACGTGAAAACGGGACCCGACGGACTCGGCACCGCCGAAAACGTGTCCGGGCGCGCAAAACGTGAAAACGGGACCCGACGCACTCGGCACCGCCGAAAACGAGTCTGGGAGCAAAAAACATGAAAACGGGACCCGACTCCCACGTGACCGCCGAAAACGTGTCCGGGCACGCAAAACGTGAAAACGGAACCCGACGCACTCCGCACCGCCGAAAACGAGTCCGGGAGCGCAAAACGTGAAAACGGGACCCGACGCACTCGGCACCGCCGAAAACGAGTCCGGGCGCGCAAAACGTGAAAACGGGACCCGACGCACCGCCGAAAACGAGTCCGGGAGCGCAAAACGTGAAAACGGGACCCGAAGCACTCGCCACAGCCGAAAATGAGTCCGGGCGCGCAAAACGTGAAAACGGGACCCGAACCACACAGCACCGCCGAAAACGAGTCCGGGGGCGCAAAACGTGAAAACGGGACATGACGCACTCGGCACCGCCGAAAACGAGTCCGGGCGCGCAAAACGTGAAAACGGGACCCGACGCACTCGGCACCGCCGAAGACGTGTCCGGGAGCGCAAAACGTGAAAATGGGACACGAAGCACTCGCCACTGCCGAACACGAGTCCGGGCGCGCAAAACGTGAAAACGGGACCCGACGCACTCGGCACCGCCGAAAACGAGTCCGGGCGCGCAAAACGTGAAAACGGGACCCGACGCACTCCGCACCGCCGAAAACGAGTCCGGGAGCGCAAAACGTGATAACGGGACCCGAAGCACTCGCCACCGCCGAAAACGAATCCGGGCGCGCAAAACATGAAAACGGGACCCGACGCACTCGGCACGGACGAAAACGTCTCCGGGCGCGCAAAATGTTGAAAATGGGTCCCGACGACCTCGGCACCGCCCAAAACGAGTCCGGGAGCAAATAACATGAAAACGGGACCCGACTCCCACGTGACCGCCGAAAACGTGTCCGGGCAGGCAAAACGTGAAAACGGGACCCGACGCACGCGGCACCGCCGAAAACGGGTCCGGAGCGCAAACGTGAAAACGGGACCCGACGCACCCGGCACCGCCGAAAACGAGTCCGGGAGCAAAAAACATGAAAACGGGACCCGACTCCCACGTGACCGCCGAAAACGTGTCCGGGCACGCAAAACGTGAAAACGGAACCCGACGCACTCCGCACCGCCGAAAACGAGTCCGGGCGCGCAAAACGTGAAAACGGGACCCGAACCACTCCGCACCGCCGAAAACGAGTCCGGGGGTGCAAAACATGAAAACCGCACCCGACGCACCCGGCACCGCCGAAAACGACTCCGGGAGCGCAAAACGTGAAAACGGGACCCGACGCACCCGACACCGCCGAAAACGAGTCCGAGAGCACAAAACGTGAAAACGGGACCCGACGCACTCCGCACCGCCCAAAACAAGTCCGGGAGCGGAAAACGTGAAAACGGGACCCGACGCAGTCGGCACCGCCGAAAACGAGTCCGGGCGTGCTAAATGTGAAAACGGGACACGACGCACTCCGCACCGCCGAAAACGAGTCCGGGAGCGCAAAACGTGAAAACGGGACCCGAAGCACTCGCCACCGCCGAAAACGAGTCCGGGTGCGCAAAACGTGAAAACGGGACCCGACGTAGTCGGCACGGTCGAAAACGTGTTCGGGAGCTCAAAACGTGAAAACGGGACCCGACGAACTCCGCACCGCCGAAAACGAGTCCGGGCGCGGAAAACGTGAAAACGGGACCCGACGCAGTCGGCACCGCCGAAAACGAGTCCGGGCGTGCAAAATGTGAAAACGGGACACGACGCACTCCGCACCGCCGAAAACGAGTCCGGGAGCGCAAAACGTGAAAACGGGACCCGAAGCACTCGCCACCGCCGAAAACGAGTCCGGGTGCGCAAAACGTGAAAACGGGACCCGACGTAGTCGGCACGGTCGAAAACGTGTCCGGGCGCAAAATGTTGAAAATGGGTCCCGACGACCTCGGCACCGCCCAAAACGGGTCCGGGAGCAAAAAACATGAAAACGGGACCCGACTCCCCCGTGACCGCCGAAAACGTGTCCGGGCGCGCAAAACGTGAAAACGGGATCCGACGCACCCGGCACCGCCGAAAACGGGTCCGGGAGCGCAAACGTGAAAACGGGACCCGACGCACCCGGCACCGCCGAAAACGAGTCCGGGCGCGCAAAACGTGAAAACGGGACCCGACGCACTCGGCACCGCCGAAAACGAGTCCGGGAGCGCAAAACGTGAAAACGGGACCCGACGAACTCCGCACCGCCGAAAACGAGTCCGGGAGCGCAAAACGTGAAAACGGGACCCGACGCACTCGGCATCGCCGAAAACGAGTCCGGGAGCGCAAAACGTGAAAACGGGACCCGACGCACTCCGCACCGCCGAAAATGAGCCCGGGAGGGCAAAACGTGAAAACGGGACCCGACGCACTCGCCACAGCCGAAAAACTAGTCCGGCGCGCAAGAGGTGAAAACGGGACCCGACGCACTCGGCACCGCCGAAAACGAGTCAGGGAGCGCAAAACGTGAAAACGGGACCCGACGCACTCGCCACAGCCGAAAACTAGTCCGGGCGCGCAAGACGTGAAAACGGGACCCGACGCACTCGGCACCGCCGAAAATGTGTCCGGGCGCGCAAAATGTGAAAACGGGACCCGACACACTCCTGACCGCCGAAAACGAGTCCGGGTGCGCAAAACGTGAAAACAGGACCCGACGCACTCGGCACCGCCGAAAACGTGTCCGGGTGCGCAAAACGTGAAAAGAGGACCCGACGCACTCGGCACCGCCGAAAAACGAGTTCCGGCGCGCAAAACGTGAAAACGGGTCCCGAAGCACTCGGCACCGCCGAAAACGAGTCCGTGTGCGCAAAACGTGAAAACGGGACTCGAGCACTCGGCACCGTCGAAAACGAGTACGGGAGCGCAAAACATGAAAATGGGACCCGACGCACTCGGCACCGCCGAAAATGAGTCCGGGAGCGCAAAATATGAAAACGGGACCCGACTCCCACGTGACCGCCGAAAACGAGTCCGGGCGCGCAAAATGTGAAAACGGGACCCAACCCACTCCGCACCGCCGAAAACGAGTCCGGGCGGGCAAAATGTGAAAACGGGACCCGACGCACTCCACACCGCCGAAAACGAGTCATGGAGCGCAAAACGTGAAAACGGGACCCGAAGCACTCGCCACCGCCGAAAATGAGTCCGGGCGCGCAAAACGTGAAAACGGGACCCGACGCACTCGGCACGGTCGAAAACTTGTCCGGGCGCGCAAAATGTTGAAAATGGGTCCCGACGACCTCGGCACCGCCGAAAACGAGTCCGGGAGCAAAAAACATGAAAACGGGACCCGACTCCCACGTGACCGCCGAAAACGAGTCCGGGCGCGCAAAACGTGAAAACGGGACCCGACGCACTCGGCACGGTCGAAAACGTGTCCGGGCGCGCAAAATGTTGAAAATGGGTCCCGACGACCTCGGCACCGTCGAAAACGAGTCCGGGAGCAAAAAACATGAAAACGGGACCCGACTCCCGCGTGACCGCCGAAAACGTGTCCGGGCGCGCAAAACGTGAAAACGGGACCCGACGCACGCGGCACCGCCGAAAACGAGTCCGGGAGCGCAAAACGTGAAAACGGGACACGACGAACTCGGCACCGCCGAAAACGAGTCCGGGAGCGCAAAACGTGAAAATGGAACCCGACCCACTCCGCACCGCCGAAAATGTGTACGGGGCGCAAAACGTGAAAACAGGACCTGACGCACTCGCCACAGTCGAAAACGAGTCCGGGCGCGGAAGATGTGAAAATGGGACCCGACGCACTCGGCACCGCCGAAAATGAGTCCGAGCGCGCAAAATGTGAAAACGGGAACCGAAGCACTCGACACCGCCAAAAACGAGTCAGGGCGCGCAAAACGTGAAAACGGGACCCGACGCCCTCGGCACCGTCGAAAATGATTCCCGGCGCGCAAAACGTGAAAACGGGACCCGACGCACTCGGCACGGCCGAAAATGCGTCCGGGCTCGCAAAATGTGAAAACGGGACCCGTGGCACTCGACACCGCCAAAAACGAGTCAGGGCGCGTAAAACGTGAAAACGGGACCCGACGCACTCGGCACCGCCGAAAATGAGTCCGGGCGCGCAAAACGTGAAAACGGGACCCGAACCACTCCGCACCGCCGAAAACGAGTCCGGGGGTGCAAAACATGAAAACCGCACCCGACGCACCCGGCACCGCCGAAAACGACTCCGGGAGCGCAAAACGTGAAAACGGGACCCGACGCACCCGACACCGCCGAAAACGAGTCCGGGAGCGCAAAACGTGAAAACGGGACCCGACGCACTCCGCACCGCCCAAAACAAGTCCGGGAGCGGAAAACGTGAAAACGGGACCCGACGCAGTCGGCACCGCCGAAAACGAGTCCGGGCGTGCTAAATGTGAAAACGGGACACGACGCACTCCGCACCGCCGAAAACGAGTCCGGGAGCGCAAAACGTGAAAACGGGACCCGAAGCACTCGCCACCGCCGAAAACGAGTCCGGGTGCGCAAAACGTGAAAACGGGACCCGACGTAGTCGGCACGGTCGAAAACGTGTTCGGGAGCTCAAAACGTGAAAACGGGACCCGACGAACTCCGCACCGCCGAAAACGAGTCCGGGAGCGGAAAACGTGAAAACGGGACCCGACGCAGTCGGCACCGCCGAAAACGAGTCCGGGCGTGCAAAATGTGAAAACGGGACACGACGCACTCCGCACCGCCGAAAACGAGTCCGGGAGCGCAAAACGTGAAAACGGGACCCGAAGCACTCGCCACCGCCGAAAACGAGTCCGGGTGCGCAAAACGTGAAAACGGGACCCGACGTAGTCGGCACGGTCGAAAACGTGTCCGGGCGCAAAATGTTGAAAATGGGTCCCGACGACCTCGGCACCGCCCAAAACGGGTCCGGGAGCAAAAAACAAGAAAACGGGACCCGACTCCCCCGTGACCGCCGAAAACGTGTCCGGGCGCGCAAAACGTGAAAACGGGATCCGACGCACCCGGCACCGCCGAAAACGGGTCCGGGAGCGCAAACGTGAAAACGGGACCCGACGCACCCGGCACCGCCGAAAACGAGTCCGGGCGCGCAAAACGTGAAAACGGGACCCGACGCACTCGGCACCGCCGAAAACGAGTCCGGGAGCGCAAAACGTGAAAACGGGACCCGACGAACTCCGCACCGCCGAAAACGAGTCCGGGAGCGCAAAACGTGAAAACGGGACCCGACGCACTCGGCATCGCCGAAAACGAGTCCGGGAGCGCAAAACGTGAAAACGGGACCCGACGCACTCCGCACCGCCGAAAATGAGCCCGGGAGGGCAAAACGTGAAAACGGGACCCGACGCACTCGCCACAGCCGAAAACTAGTCCGGCGCGCAAGAGGTGAAAACGGGACCCGACGCACTCGGCACCGCCGAAAACGAGTCAGGGAGCGCAAAACGTGAAAACGGGACCCGACGCACTCGCCACAGCCGAAAACTAGTCCGGGCGCGCAAGACGTGAAAACGGGACCCGACGCACTCGGCACCGCCGAAAATGTGTCCGGGCGCGCAAAATGTGAAAACGGGACCCGACACACTCCTGACCGCCGAAAACGAGTCCGGGTGCGCAAAACGTGAAAACAGGACCCGACGCACTCGGCACTGCCGAAAACGTGTCCGGGTGCGCAAAACGTGAAAAGAGGACCCGACGCACTCGGCACCGCCGAAAATGGAGTTCCGGCGCGCAAAACGTGAAAACGGGTCCCGAAGCACTCGGCACCGCCGAAAACGAGTCCGTGTGCGCAAAACGTGAAAACGGGACTCGAGCACTCGGCACCGTCGAAAACGAGTACGGGAGCGCAAAACATGAAAATGGGACCCGACGCACTCGGCACCGCCGAAAATGAGTCCGGGAGCGCAAAATATGAAAACGGGACCCGACTCCCACGTGACCGCCGAAAACGAGTCTGGGCGCGCAAAATGTGAAAACGGGACCGAACCCACTCCGCACCGCCGAAAACGAGTCCGGGCGGGCAAAATGTGAAAACGGGACCCGACGCACTCCACACCGCCGAAAACGAGTCATGGAGCGCAAAACGTGAAAACGGGACCCGAAGCACTCGCCACCGCCGAAAATGAGTCCGGGCGCGCAAAACGTGAAAACGGGACCCGACGCACTCGGCACGGTCGAAAACTTGTCCGGGCGCGCAAAATGTTGAAAATGGGTCCCGACGACCTCGGCACCGCCGAAAACGAGTCCGGGAGCAAAAAACATGAAAACGGGACCCGACTCCCACGTGACCGCCGAAAACGAGTCCGGGCGCGCAAAACGTGAAAACGGGACCCGACGCACTCGGCACGGTCGAAAACGTGTCCGGGCGCGCAAAATGTTGAAAATGGGTCCCGACGACCTCGGCACCGTCGAAAACGAGTCCGGGAGCAAAAAACATGAAAACGGGACCCGACTCCCGCGTGACCGTCGAAAACGTGTCCGGGCGCGCAAAACGTGAAAACGGGACCCGACGCACGCGGCACCGCCGAAAACGAGTCCGGGAGCGTAAAACGTGAAAACGGGACCCGACGAACTCGGCACCGCCGAAAACGAGTCCGGGAGCGCAAAACGTGAAAATGGAACCCGACCCACTCCGCACCGCCGAAAATGTGTACGGGGCGCAAAACGTGAAAACAGGACCTGACGCACTCGCCACAGTCGAAAACGAGTCCGGGCGCGGAAGATGTGAAAATGGGACCCGACGCACTCGGCACCGCCGAAAATGAGTCCGAGCGCGCAAAATGTGAAAACGGGAACCGAAGCACTCGACACCGCCAAAAACGAGTCAGGGCGCGCAAAACGTGAAAACGGGACCCGACGCCCTCGGCACCGTCGAAAATGATTCCCGGCGCGCAAAACGTGAAAACGGGACCCGACGCACTCGGCACGGCCGAAAATGCGTCCGGGCTCGCAAAATGTGAAAACGGGACCCGTGGCACTCGACACCGCCAAAAACGAGTCAGGGCGCGTAAAACGTGAAAACGGGACCCGACGCACTCGGCACCGCCGAAAATGAGTCCCGGCACGAAAATGTGAAAACGGCACCCGACGCACCCGGCACCGCCGAATACGAGTCCGGGAGCGAAAAACGTGAAAACGGGACCCGACGCACCCGGCACCGCCGAAAACGAGTCCGGGAGCGCAAAACGTGAAAACGGGACCCTACGCACCCGGCACCGCCGAAAACGAGTCCGGGAGCGCAAAACGTGAAAACGGGACCCTACGCACCCGGCACCGCCAAAAATGAGTCCAGGAGCGCAAAACGTGAAAACGGGACCCGACGCACTCTGCACCGCCGAAGACGAGTCCGGGAGCGCAAAACGTGAAAATGGGACCCGAAGCACTCGCCACCGCCGAAAACGAGTCCGGGAGCGCAAAACGTGAAAACGGGACCCGAAGCACTCGCCACCGCCGAAAACGAGTCCGGGCGCGCAAAACGTGAAAACGGGACCCGAACCACACCGCACCGCCGAAAACGAGTCCGGGGGCGCAAAATGTGAAAACGGGACATGACGCACTCCGCACCGCCGAAAACGAGTCCGGGAGCGCAAAACGTGATAACGGGACCCGAAGCACTCGCCACCGCCGAAAACGAGTCCGGGCGCGCAAAACGTGAAAACGGGACCCGACGCACTCGGCACGGTCGAAAACGTGTCCGGGCGCGCAAAATGTTGAAAATGGGTCCCGACGACCTCGGCACCGCCGAAAACGAGTCCGGGAGCAAAAAACATGAAAACGGGACCCGACTCCCACGTGACCGCCGAAAACGTGTCCGGGCGCGCAAAACGTGAAAATGGGATCCGACGCACCCGGCACCGCCGAAAACGTGTCCGGGCGCGCAAAACGTGAAAACGGGACTCGACGTACTCCGCACCGCCGAAAACGAGTCCGGGAGCGCAAAACGTGAAAACGAGACCCGACGAACTCCGCACCGCCGAAAACGGGTCCGGGAGCGCAAACGTGAAAACGGGACCCGACGCACCCGGCACCGCCGAAAACGAGTCCGGGCGCGCAAAACGTGAAAACGGGACCCGACGCACTCGGCACCGCCGAAAACGAGTCCGGGAGCGCAAAACGTGAAAACGGGACCCGACGCACTCCGCACCGCCGAAAATGAGTCCGGGAGCGCAAAACGTGAAAACGGGACCCGACGCACAAGGCACCGCCGAAAACGAGTCCGGGAGCGCAAAACGTGAAAACGGGACCCGACGCACTCCGCACCGCCGAAAACGAGTCCGGGAGTGCAAAAC
>CAXKVV010001550.1:0-27675 GCA_964058805.1 Schoenoplectus triqueter
GTATGCCTCTTCATCCCTTGCTTCTTTCATGTACGCATTGCTTTAATTAATTACCCGATCAATTCAATAAATTTCATTTCTCTCTCTCTCTCTCTCTCTCTCTCTCTCTGCCTCTGCCCCTCTTTTCTCTCTCTTGACTTGAAATACACACTATATTGAAGATCAAGTGGAAATTGAAAACTGAAGAGAGGTGGAGATGGAGGATTTGTATGTTGTGGAATGGATAATTTCCGGTGTTGTGTTCTGGACGACGACCTTCCTCCTTATTCGCAATTTGCTGCCCAAACAATCCTTCAATTTCTGCTCTCGAGTCGTAGCCACCATGCATGCCACCTGCGCCGTCTGCCTCGCCTTACTCTCCGTACAGGACTGGACCTGCCCCCTCTGCCCCCTGGCTTCCCGCTCTTCGCCCTCACAGGTGATTGATGCTGTCAGGTCATCCATGCGACATTAATTTATATGTAACATTAATTTATACAATTGGAGCATGGGTGCATGCATGTAATTAATGAGTGAATTTTGATGCATCAAGTCCAGATGAAGGCACTGGCAGTGACGATGTCGTACATGATTTACGATCTCACGGCTACAATCTTCGGCGATAATTTCACAGTCGACAACGCTGTACATCACCTCGTTGCCATCGTCGGAATTGGTTCGGGTCTTGCCTATCGAAAGGTATGCAAGTGCAGCGCTACTGAGTTAATCAATCAATCAATCAGTTAGTCAGTTAATTGTTCATTTGCATATAATGAATTAATTAATTAATGGATTGATTATTTAAAATCAGTGCGGAACAGAGATGGTGGCATCCCTGGTGGTAACGGAGGTGTCGACACCGTTGCTGCACATGCGAGAGTTCCTGAAAGAGCTGTGCATTGTCGGCACCGACATCAACCTGCTTGTCGATGTAAGTACAGTACTAAATAACTGCATGAAATAATTTCCTTAATTAGCTAGGTTTAATAATATTCATTAGACAAGTGATCAGTACTGTACATGCATGCAACTGTGGGGATAGTATATCCGTAGATGTGGTTTGTTGGTGCTGTCTTACTGTTACTGGCGTGCATTTCTGCCCCAAATATCTGGCATGCATGTGGAATGTGTTGCTCTGCAAATTGCAATGTTGATAAAGAAAAGTAGAAAAGTAGAAAATTGGAAAGGAAACAACATAAAGCTAATGATTGAAGGAGGGTAAAATGGTCACGTGCAGTGCTGGTCTTTGTATATATATATATATATATAGTAAAGCCTAAGACAAAATCTGACAGACAACATTGAGGGCCCTGCCACGTGGGAATTACTGGTACGATCGAACAGCTTTAAAATTAGGTAACTGAGTGATGGTCATGGGGGGTAAAATGGTCATAAGTTAAATTGTTGGTGCTGTGGGTGCAGATAGTATTTGCAGTAACATTCTCAGTGTTTCGGATGGGCTTCGGCCCCTACCTCACATTCGTCACCCTCCGAGCTCCCAACCCCTTCCTCGTCAAGGTACCATAATTGCCTACATTATATAACATGATTATTTAATTATGCTTATTCTCATGCTTATGCATGCATTGAAATAATAATAATTTCTCCAGGCAACAGCCTTCGGTTTGCAAGGGGTGAGCGCCTTCTGGTTTTACAAGATTCTGAGGATGGTCAAATACAAGCTTCAAAAGAGAGTTACCCCCACCCAATTCAACTCCTCCACTTAATTAATTATTCATTTATTTATTAATTTATATTGCACCGATGATACAAAGGCAGTTGCTTTCATATTATACATGTGTTTAATTAATTTGGTCTTTTTCTCTTCCTCTTCTTCCTCCTCCTCTTCAAGTAAAATAATATGATTTATTATTATCTTCCTCTTCTTCCTCCTCCTCTTCAAGTAAAATAATATGATTAATTAATAATAATTGAAAATTAATAGGGACTACTCCGCTTCAAATTCACAAGGACCAATTGGGCCTCCAGGCCCAATTGAGGATGATCAAATACATGAGTTGGATCTTCTTGTTGTTTGAGACGTTTCACTTTCACTTCATGTACATCAATCGTTATTTCGTTATTTCATTTCTCATTTGTTATTTGTTATATTATCGGGACCAAATCCGAATTACAGCTCTAGTATACTAATTAACCATAGTATCCTCTTAATTATGTCCATCAACAAGCTCGTATCTGTATATACCAAAATTAAAATAGAACAATTACATTCGTACCTACAATTAATTGTAATTAATAAACAAACTAGAGATACAACTGGTCAACAATTGAATTACAAAACGATCCATTGCTATCAAGTGAGAATCATCATATATAAATGACCAAGAAATTAATTAGTTAATTACTATTGCACTGCACTGTGGAGTAGTCAACTGAACTTCATGCATATTATTATATATGAATAGCTAGCACTTTAAACCACTACCCGAGCGTGTCCTTGTTCATCTACGAGTGTCGTTATATATAGAGAGAGTTATGTAACAGTTAGTCGTGAAATACAAAATTTTTTGTACATTGCGTTGTATTTCTCATTTCTGAATTTAAAATATTGATCCAACTTATGAAAGTTTTCTCCATATTGAAATATGGTAGGAGACCAAATTTTATATTTTTTGAAAAAAAAAATTTGAGGGGATGAAAATGAATTGAGTTTATGATTTTTAATAAGAATGATTTTCTAATCCTCAAAAAAATAGAAAATTTTTTTCTAAAAAATATAAAATTTAGTCTCCAAACATATTTCAATATGGAAAACACATTTAACGGTATTTTGAATTTGAAAATGAAAGATACGACGTGAAGTATAAAAATATTTTGTACTTCGCGACTAACCGTAGCATGACTCTATATATATAGTATTTTGTCGTTGCTATAGTGATGTCTTTTAAAAATATAAAAATTCATATCCTCATGTGAAATTAAAAATTTAATTTAAATAGCTAAAAAAATCATCATGTTGTAATCTTGTAGATTATTAGATTATTAATTTTTATCACGTTTAGAGTTAGTTTGTTATGCTTAATGAGTTTTGAAAGATTGCAATATTTGGCATATAAAAATGAGAATTTTTAGAGCCATTTTTCAAAAAAAAAATTAGCATTATAAACTAACTCCAAATTTGATGTCAAGAAAAGATTACAAGAGTAATTATATTTGATAATTATAAGAGTAATTATATTTGATAATTTACTCAGGATCAAGAAAAGATTAAGTTTGCAAGGATGACACATACCTACCTTGAAACTGATCTGATAGCTATGAGACAAAAGAATTAAACACAAATAAATAGTTTACTGGATCATGATATTGTACAGTACATCATCATCTGTGTAATTGGATGGTCATAGTGCATTCTGCCAGATGCCTCCTATGATTATAGAAGTTAAAACGGTTTTAACTCTATTTACCAACATAACACGGATCCTGTCGGGTCACACCGTATAGGAGTTAATCGGAGAATCTTATTGATTAATTATGAATTGTTTATAATTAATAATAAGATGGTTATAATTAATTATATATGATATAATTATATTTGTCATAGAGATGACAAGAAGCAAAAATCAGATTGAATTTATAACGTGTTGGACACGTCGTATAAATTCGTCGAAACAATAACCGAGAAAAATATAATTGTAGATGACAATTATATATATTTGATTTGGATTTTAAAATGTTAATTATGGATTTGAATTATGGGCCAAAGCCCATTTATAATTAAAGTCTTAATTAATAATTAAAAGCTCAAAATCAGAAAAGCCCAAAAAAGCCCAAAATCTGAAAAGCCCAAAAAGGCCCATGAAAAGCCCATGACGGCCTCTAAGGGTATTTTGGTAATTTTTCCAAAAGCCCAAGGGTATTTCGGTAATTTGGCCAAAAAGCCCAATGGCGTTTTGGTAAATTGGATGAACTATAAGGGTATTTTGGTCTTTTCACTTTGAAACCTCCCTACTATTCACGAGGGCATTTTGGTAATTTGTCAATTCCATTTTTTCTATAAATAGAGGGGTAGGATGAGAGAAAAAGTTCCACCAAATCAGTTCTACTTTCTCTTTCTCGGTATACGGTTGTTTCAGAATTCACGGGATCGGTGAATAGTGTTTTTATGAAAGTTGCGGTATTTCTGCACATTTGTGAAACAGAATTACTGTGAGTCGTGAATAGTACTATTTCGTCTTTTTTCTCGGGTGAATAGTGTTTTTGTGAGAAACCACAGTTTACGATATTTCTGGCAAAAGAAATAAGCCGCTCTCTGGTTAGTCCTGGTGGATAACCTACAGAGGCATCAGACGTTTTGTACTCCGAGACAAGCCGATTTTCATTCCAATTGAAATTTGGAAGCGAGGTATAACATCTTATATTAATCTATTTAATTGTTAAGTAGATTAATATTTTAGAAATCAATCATGGAGTAGATCAATAAAGGTTTAAAGAGGTGTGTATCTCTCGGTAATCATCCGACACATCACTTTAACCATAAGCTTAAGTTAGAAGTAAAATAATATTTTACCGTCTTTTGTAAAGGATTAAATGTCTGTAACTCTCGGTTATTATCTGACATACTTTAATCCCTAACTTAAGTAGAAGTAAAATTTTTGTTCTACGGTCTTTCCGCAGCTTGAGCATTAATGGGATTTGGGCATTCCGAATCCCTACAGATATATCAATTTTTTATCAATTCTCATACCAATCTTCTAGATATACCAATCTTATAGTTTGTAGATGTATTAAATCTAAATATCAAATTGAGTCAACGCACATGCATTGGCTCGTGAGCCAGCTCGCGAGCTAGCTCAAATAGTAACGAGCCGAGCTTGAGCTAGGTTTTTCAGCTCGAACCGTTTCACGAGCTCGGCTCGACTCGACTCGAATTTTCATGAGCCGAGCTTGAGTTAAGCCCAGCTCGGCTCGACTCGACTCGTTTGCAGCCCTAGGCTCACGATGTGGGTGTACGTGTATATATGTTAAAGAAGGTTGGGGTCCTTAATTTGGCGTCCAATTATTTTGACAATCTTTGCAAGCCACTGTAGGCTACATATTTGTTTAAATTTTTAAAAAAATATGTATAAAAATTTAATATTTTATTTTTATTTTTAGTCCTGATTTTTTTCAAAAATTCTAAATAAATTCTTCAAAAACTCTAAAAGTATTTTCGATATCCTACAATTTTTTTATATAAATAAATTTGAGAACATTATAAATCAGAATTTCGAATATGCTAAAGTATACATCATAAAATATTTTCATTTTGGTTGAAATGTAAATATTTTTATAATAGTATATCTCATGCATACGAGCAACTCTCTATACTCTTGGGAATTTTTTTTATTATTTTTTTGAATTGAGAGAAAAATGGTAGTATTGGATAATGCAAAATCCTCAAATTAATCAATTTTTAGAGTTTTCTAGATACTTTTTGTATTTTTGAATGTGATATATATTTTTACATGCAAATATTTACTATTTTATTATTATTTAAGAGAGTCATCTTAAAAGTCCAAAATAAATAGTTAATAGAACTCGAAAAATAGAAAAAAATGTGTATCCTATACTTGCTGAAACTAAACTTAGTTTACAGATTTTATTATAAATAATTATTAATAAATTAATATTATTAATAATAAGAGTAAGAATGGTAAAAGTTTAAAAATACGAACCACAACGCGCCACTGCTAGTGGCGTCTTTCACAAACGCGCCACTGGCAGTGGCGTCTTTCACAAACGCGCCACTGGCAGTGGCGTCTTTCACAAACGCGCCACTGGCAGTGGCGCATTTCCTCAAACCACGCAAGTCGCAGTGGCGCCTATGTTTGCTATAAATACATCTGCCCGCGGTTCATTTCTCACAACCACAAAAACAACAAACATCCATTTTTCTTCAAAATGCTACCGGATTTAAATTATAATCCCGATGAAGAAAATTATACTGCAAAACAACCGAGCGGCAGTAAATTTTTGACGGGAATATTTCCAAACCAGAATAAAATCAATTCCTATCCAACCCACGATCAAACCAATTCCTATCAAACCTACGATTAAACCAATTCCTATCCAACCCACGATCAAACCAATTCCTATCAAACCTACGATCAAACCTATTCCTATCAAACATACGATCAAACCAATTCCTATCAAACCTACGATCAAACCAATTCCTATCAAACCTACGATCAAACCAATTCATATCAAACCTATGATCGAACCAATTCCTATCCTACCTACGATCAAACCAATTTATATCCGTATCTAGCTATTTACAGTAACAATATAATTTATCAACAACCAAACCCAGCGGTGCCACTATATAATTTTTTTTGGCGGTAGTAGTAGTACTACGTCTGGCTGTAATTTAGCTGATAATATTGATGACAGAAGTAGTGTTGATCCAACGATAATGAAATTAAGTGATGATCAGGATGAGCAAGATGATGGCGGTCCGTATTATTCAAATGAAGAAGAAACAGGAGAGGATTACACTGACCAGTCGGATTTGTCGATCGATGAATCTGAAGATGAGGAAATTCAGAGATGCGATACCACATTGTTAGTTACCGGACGAACTGAGAGACACCATCTCGTAGAAGCGTTAAATAATTTTGAGATGTTTGACCGTTTAGGCGCGAATGAATATCTTTTATGACTCGATGATGAGTTAGCTGAAAATAAAATATTTGCTTCTAAATCGGCTTTAAATTGGGTAATTTGTGATTGGAGTGTTAGGAAAAACGTTCAATGTTAGGTACAAGAAAGTTATAAAACACGACTTATTATGAAATGCAAAGAAGGTAGTTGTCCTTCGAGATTATACGCTAGATCTGAAGAGGGCTCGACCACATGGAGGATCATCACAAATAAAAACCCCCACAACTATAGAAAACCACAAGGAGACCGCAAACACTTACAACTCACATCTAATTTGATTGCAAGATATATTCGACAACATTTAAAGAAGGATCTCTCTCTAACAGTTCAACAAATCGGTATGATTATAGAAACAAAATATCCCGGTGTGGCACCGACGTACGGTAAACTTTGGCGTGGCAGAGAAAGAGCAATTGAACAATTATTTGGCACTTGGGAAGGATCATATACATTGCTTCCACAGATATTGGAGGCGATTGCTCGGACTACTCTAGGTACAAAATTTAAATTATTGACGTGTGATACTTCAGATAATAATGTAAAAATGTTTAAATCCATAGTTTGGGCTTATGGACCGTGTATTGCAGCGTTTAAACATTTAAGACCCGTTATAACCATTGACGCTGGATTCTTATCGGGCCGTTATAAGGGTAGATTATTGATGGCGTGTGGATACGATGTAGAGAATAAAATCATACCTCTAACATTTGAAATCGTGAATGCAGAAAATGTGGACAATTGGGGTTGGTTCATGCGATGGGTCCGTAATGAAGTGATCCAATGTAATATAAAAATATGTGTTATATCCGACCGTCATAGGGGAATAAAGGGAGTTTTTGAGCGACCGCATTTGGGATGGTCTGTACAACATGGAGAGGTAGTACACCGGTATTGCATGCAACACGTCGCAGAGAATTTATATAAGGAAGCCGAAAAAACTAGAAAGAAAGAAGATAATCTCAGAGATGATTTCCGAAGAAGACTGGCGAACAAAAAGAAACCGCGTCGTTTCGTAGAAAGATGGCGAATTTTGAGGAAATAAAATAGAAAAGCTTATGATTTTTTAAAAAAAGTCGGCAGAAGATTAGAAAATGATGATAAAGAACCTCCTAATTTTGCTTCGTGGGCACAAATGTATGATGGAGGACATCGATGGGGTATAATGACCAACAATGGTTCTGAAGCTCTGAATAGCGTCTTCAGAGTTGAACGAACTTTACCGGTTGCAGCAATTGTGGAGGGAACATGGTATAAATGTGCTAAATGGTTCGATAAGAGGGAAATGGAAGCAATGAACCTGCATAGAGCATGCAAGCAATGGTAAAAAAAATCGATGACATCTTGGCAAAACGTGACGACAAAGCAGGTTCATTGCACAATTCTATAATTTAATCTATAATTAAATATTTTTTTAATTAAATAGACAATTCAATATATAATGCATGAATAACTAATATATTTAAACGTACAATTAATCTTCACATTTAAACGTACAATTAATCTTCAATTAAACGTACAATTAATCTACATAATTAAATTATAATTAATCTACATAATTTCACATTTAAATTATAATTAATCTACATAATTAATCTACACAATTAAATTATAATTAATCTACATAATTAAATTAAATTATAATTAATCTACACAATTAATCTACACATTTAAATTATAATTAATCTACACAATTAAATTATAATTAATCTACACAATTAAATTAAATTATAATTAATCTACACAATTAAATTAAATTATAATTAATTTACACAATTAATCTACACATTTAAATTATAATTAGTCTACACAATTAAATTAAATTATAATTAATCTACACAATTAAATTAAATTATAATTAATCTACACAATTAAATTAATTTATAATTAATCTACATAATTAATCTACATAATTAATCTACACAATTAAATTAAATTATAATTAATCTACAAATTTAAATTATAATAAATCTGCACAATTAATCTACACAATTAAATTATAATTAATCTACACAATTAAATTAAATTATAATTAATCTACACAATTAAATTATAATTAATCTACACAATTCAATTAAATTATAATTAATCTACACAATTCAATTCAATTATAATTAATCTACACAATTAAATTAAATTATAATTAATCTACATAATTAAATTATAATTAATCTACACAATTAATCTACACAATTAAATTATATTTATATAAAATTACCTTTAATTACAATTCCAAACACACAAATGCACTCGTATATTTTTTCCTCCTCTTCTCTTCCTCTTTCTTTCCTTCTCTTCTCTTCTCTTCCTCTTTCTTTCTCTCTTTCTTCTCCAACGCACGGATTTTCTCTCTCCTCTCAACAAAGCGCAGGTATCCTGCACGTTTGGTCTATATAAAGGTGAAACGCGCCACTGCCAGTGGCGCGTTTCAATATAATAAGGAAACGCGCCACTGGCAGTGACGCGTTTCAATCACGCCAGTGCCAGTGGCGCGGTGCGATTCGTATATTTAGAATTTTACCGTTATCAATCTTATTTTTAATAATATTAATTTATTAATAATTATTTATAATAAAATGTAGCTAGAATGAAAGCTTGCGGTAGGAATCAGGAACCATAAATACATTCCAATTAATTGTCCGGTGTTGGATTCAAAAATAGAAAGCAACATGATAGAAAGGGGGAGGGGGTGATATATTCATATCTATATGATGTGAGATGTATCTTTTCTTTGTTGATGAAAAGATATGAAAAGGCTTGCTATGTGGGGCCATGCCATATTGCCATGGGTTTGAACTTTGAAGTCGTACCACTACGCAATGAATGGTAATGGTAACTTACACTGTGCATGGCTGCATGCCAACAGTCCCTTTGAATTCCGGTCCCAAATCAATGAAATCTTGGTGCACCGGTCCATGGGAGAACAACTAATTAATAGAACTAGAGCTATAGAAAACATGTATACTCTTCAGCAGCAAAGAGCATATATATATATATATATATATCCTTCCAAAACCTTATATATATAAGCACCTGATCTAAAATATTCTTAAAGCCCTAAACTTGCCATTAGAATCAGTGAAGCCTCTGATATCACCGTCCACTGTAAGCGGCACAAACACATTTTCTGAAGGCTGGACACGATTAAGAGGATGCCATCGTTAATTAGTATATTTTGGAAAATCATAGTCCAAATTATCGAATCAAGTCGTTCAACAATCTCTGTATTAAAACATTTTGAAATATATATATGACCATAAAATATAATAATAAAATAATATTTTTGCAACTCGATATGGTCATCTTCGAAATATATAAAAAAAGTTAGAAAACTCCAAGAATAATATATTTTGATATTATGCAACAACAGTGTGATATTTAACAAATAGTTTGAAAACTCTATATATACAAATAGCGTGAATTGTCCTTGTGCTACATATTGTTTATTTCATTTCAAAGTTTAGATTGACAATTCGAACTATTTAAAATGATTTTCATATAAAAAATCTAATTAGAGACTAAAATTTATATATTTTTTTAAAATTTTACTATTCTTAGATAGTTAGAAAATCATTTAATTTAATATATATACATATGATCCATTCAAAGAAATTGATTTTATAACTATTTAAAAATATATTAAAAATTAAATATATATATATATAATTTGATCTACAACTAGATTTTCATATAAAAATAATTTTGAACTGTTCAAATCAATCATTTAATCTTTAAAAAAAATAAAGGATTCATAGCATGGACTATCCATTCTATATGTAACAATATAACCTAACTCGATCTATATATATTCGTTTTTATAATTTTTTTATTATTTGTTTAGATATATAGTTAGAAAATCGCTTCTTTTAAATGGGTCATAATAATTATCAAATGATATTTAACTATCTAAAAATAGTATATATATATATATATATATATATATATATATATATATAAAGGGGTCAGGCATACACAGACTTGTATTGGAAATTAGATACGAAAGAGGGCGAAAATGATGTCTACAAAATGGCTAAACTTCGAGAAAGAAAGACAAGAGACTTCCACCAAGTTAAATGTATTAAGGATGAGGCTGATAAACTTTTGGTGAAAAATGAGGAGATTAAGAACAGATTGAGAGCATACTTCGACAAGCTATTCAACGACGAGAGTGAGAAAATCACGATCGAGTTGGACGACTCAATTGACACCAATAGGTGATTTGTTCCGAGAATTCAAGAGTCTGAGGTGAAAGAAGCTTTAAAAAAGATGAAAACAGGTAAGGCGTTAGGACCGGATGACATCCCGATTGAGGTATGGAGATATAGCAATAGTGTGGCTCACTAAACTATTTAATATCATTTTTCGGTCCAATAAAATGCCTAATGAGTGGAGAAGAAGGATATTAGTACCAATCTTCAAGAATAAAGGAGATATTCAAAGTTGTACTAATTACAGAGGAATTAAGCTCATGAGTCGTACCATGAAGCTTTGGGAGAGAGTGGTCGAGCACCGTTTAAGAAAACTAACAACTGTCTCTAAAAATCAGTTTGATTTTATGCCTGGGAGGTCCACTATGGAGGCGATTTTCTTGATAAGACAACTTATGGAGAGACATCGAGAACAGAAGAATGACCTACATATGATATTTATTGATTTAGAGAAAGCGTATGATAAAATTCCAAAAAATATCATGTGGTGGGTGCTCAAAAGGAAACTAGTCCCAACAAAGTACGTTACCCTTATTAAGGATATGTACACAAATGATGTGACTTGTGTCAGAGCATTTGACGGCGAGTCCGATACATTTTCTATTAAGATAGAATTACATCAAGGGTCAGTATTGAGTTCATATATTTTTACCTTAGTGATGGATGAGATCACAAAGGACATACAAGAAGATATTCCTTGGTGTATGCTCTTTGCTGATGATGTGGTGCTGATTGACGAGAGCAGAATTGGAGTCAATCAGAAACTAGAGTTGTGGAGACAAACTGTCAAACCGTGAAAATTAATTAAGCAATAATGATAATTAAAAAGAAATTAAAATAAATTAATGAATAAATTAATTTAACAATCAAGAAAAATATACACAATTAATTAAATAAATAGAGGTTAGGTAAAAAAAACCATAACTAATTAAATTAAGTAAGAACGTCATGGTCAGATCGAAACTTGATAAATGAAACAAATGGTAAATACAAATTTTTAAAATGAATTATTAGAGCTGAATGAAGAAGAATAAGATAATTAAATTAACATCAAGTAAATGAATTCTAAGATTTTGATAAATTAAAGAATTTGGATCTAATTAGTTTCGACAGACACTGACAGTGAATTATGCTGAAAAATGAATAATTTATTTAAATTAAAATTTGAGAATCATTCAAACGCACAAATGATCATACAATCTCAGTCACGAAAAATCTGACTGACCCCAAAGTCAAAATTTGTTTCTCTCTCTCTTCTTGTCATTTCGTTCTTCTCTCTCCCCCCCCCCCCCCCCGTGATTCCCCCTTCCCTTTTTCCTTTTCTCTTTCTTCCCTGGCGAGAACACCCCCCACTCACTCTTTTCCCCGTTCCCACCGAGAGCAGAGCTCTCTCCCTTGCTCTTGCAGTTTTTCCTACTCTACCTAAAGGCAAGACCACTACCTCTTCCTCTCCGCCTACCCTTGCGCTTGTGATTCCGCTCTGTGAAAGCATTTTTCTTCGAACTCCCCCACTCAGTCAGCTCTCTAGGTCTCTCTTCTCTTTTTCTTTAGGCGAAAGTGTCGCTCGCCACCACAATCGCCTCCCACTCTCATCCCTCTTCTCCCTTCCGTTGGCGCCAGTACCATTGATCTCTCATCCGACCTACTTAGCTGAGCCCTCGCCGTCAATAACCCTTCTCCCTCAAAGGGCACGACCTAGCCCAAGGATCATCACCTTATGGTCCAACTAATCCGGGTATGACCTCGCCCCCTGGTGCCTCGGCTAGGGTAAGCCGATCTAGGTGTCGAGCTGACCCTGCCCCTTACCCATTGCCGCTCGCACTTAGCGCCTCCTCTTGCTGCCTTGCTCGGGTAACACCTTTTCTCTTATCTTTTCCGGCCGTGTGCCGGGCTGAGCCCGTGCCCTTTCTTGTGTCTATGTGTGCTATTTGGGGTGCCTTATTCTTGATCTGCCTTGCCTGACTTGTGATTTTGGTTGCTTGTGTTGATTTCGATGCCCCAATTGTTGACCCCTGGTACACTAGTACCCTCTGGTACAGTGACGCAGGGGTGCTGACATAGCCTCTCTTGCTCGCTTTGTGTTGCTCTGATATGGTCCCTACTGACCCCTGCTGCCTTGCCTTGGTGTGATTTCTGTTGCTTAGTGATGGCTTATTTGTGACAATTGTGCTCCGGTATGGGAATTTACTTGTGTTGTTGTCACCTCTTTGCTGGGTTCTGGTTCAATCATGTCGTTAGTTACTGTCAAGTTGATTTTGTTTTGTTATTAGATGATACCAGATACTGATAATGGGGCCTGATATGTGCTTAACTTGAGTGTTTCTGAATTCGATTTTGATACTAGTAAAAAATACTTGGTATTGCTTGAATTAGCTCAATCTTTTTCACTGTTCACTCTGGCACTGATATTGGTTTCACTAGCTAGCTCGATTGTCGAACTGTTTCTATTGTTGGTTTAATTCCCCTCTAGTTGTCTCGTTGGTTGCCTTACTCGGCGGTTTGGCTTGATTTTGAGAAGTCTTGTATTTGTCTGCTGCTTGCTATGTCTGTTCTTACCCTTTTTGTTGTGCTTTGGTACGATGGTACCAATCGGTACCATTGATGCGAGGCCGTGACATTTGGCTAGTTGTGTTGTTGTTGGCTGTTATTGTGCTTTGGTTTTCTGTTGTACCTGATTTGCTTTGTGTTTGACTCGATTATGAGGCATTCATGCTTGTTGGTTGAAGTACTTGTTGTACGCTGGTATCTTGCTCGGGTTGCTGTATGTGATGGGCTGCTGCCCGGATTTTCCCTGTCTAGTGTGGTAGGAGTCAGTCCGTTTGTTTGAAATTGGGTGGTGTTGTTGTTGATCTGGCCTTTGGTACATTGGTACCAGTCAGTACCAATGATGCGAGGGTGATTGCCTTAATTCTCTCAATTTTTGTTGGCTTGTTGAGATTTTGTGCTTGGGTTATATTCCAGGCTGTTGTGTTATACTCGTTCGGTTCTGAGCTGATTTGTGCTAGTATGGCTTCTACCTTATCTGTTTCCTTGTCCCACTAGCATATGAATCCCTAAAATTTGTCAATGCTTATGTCCAGTTTACTAAAAGGACTGATGTGTAAACCTAATATAAATTAAGGACAAAATTATGAAATCTAATAAGAAAAGGGGGCTTAACTAAATTTTTATGGTAATAACCCACCTAAAGGGTTATATGCGCGAAATATGACCTTGATAGATAATTATAAATGCATAAAATAAATTGATCTTAACTAAGTGGGCCGAAAGGTTAATTTGGATAATAATTTAATTAATTTATTAGCAAGTGCCGTAAAATTTAAAAAAATAAGCGCAACTAATAATTAATTAATACTTAAAACTGAACTTGGGAGATGATTACATGATCTGCCTCAATAATAAAAATTCGAACAGATACAGTGGTTTCGGAGGCAGCTTATGATCCCAACACACTAAAACACTAACACGTTTAAATAAATAAAAATATTTAATTTAAATTAAGTTTAATTAAAATTAATTACTTTTCTTTCATTTTTGTTCTTATTCGAATACTAGCTTATATTATATATTTACTAATTAATAAAATAATATTAGGATATAAATGAACTATAATTAAAGAATATAAAATAAATAATTAAGAGTTATGAAATAACAAGAATAATAATAAAAATCTGAAATATACATTATTCAATTCATCTATTTAATAATGAAATAATATTAATAAATATATAAATAAATAAATAAAGTAATTTCTTTATTTTTTAAACTAAAAGAATATTAGAAATAAAGAATATATATATATATATATAATATAATATATATAAATCAATTTCTCTATCTCTGTAAATTCTGTAATTCTAGTTTTATATAATATATTTCATATTTTCAAATTTATGAAAATGATATTAAAATATGAATTGAGATATAATTAAAGAATATGAAATGAATAGTTAAGGGTTATAAAATAATAATTAAGGTATAATAATAATTTATAATATAAAATATATATTAATCAATTTCTCTATTTTAATAATTGGATAACATTAATTAATATATATGAATATCTATTAATCAATTTATTTATTTAATAATAGAATAATATTAATATATATATATTAATCAATTTCACTATTTTTACTAAGAAGAATATTAATTATATAATATTATATTAATTAATTTCTCTATTTTTAATGAATTAATTATCCTAATTAAAATAATTGAGCGATAACGTTAAGTTAACTAAATCAATCTAAATTAAATTAAACTAATTACATTACTCAAAATAAATATAATATGATTATAAATTCCAAATAATAATGCTCCCGTCTCCGAGTCTGGTATACCCTGACCTAACCAGACCCAACGCGAATAGGATACTCGCCAATTTAATTTATTTTGACTTTATAGGTTCTCGAAAATATCCTGACGATCGACAATCAAGTACACTTAGGATGAGACGGTTGACGAGATCGTGGGCCCCACCGGAGACCGAGCAATCAGACGCTATCAGCCTTGCCAAAATATTCAGGTGCGGATTGTACTGAGATTTACGATTTCTTAGGATATGACTTAAATTATATTTTCTTTTCTTTTGATATTGAAACTTGTTCATATCATCCGCATTTCATTTTATATGCATTTCATTTTGATCATTAATTAGATTAATATTTAAGTTAATTAGTTGTATGATAGATTATCCTAGATAGATATAAGTAGTATTTAATAATTTAATATAATCAGTTACATGATAGATTATCTAGGATAGATTATCTTTGATAGAGTAATTAGTATTTAATAATTTAATATAATTAGTTATAGGATAGATTATTCTATATAGAATAAGTAGTATTTAATAATTTAATATAATCAGTTACATTATAGATTATCTAGGATAGATTATCTTAGATAGAATAATTAGTATTTAATAATTTATATTAGTATTAATTAAGTACCTTGAAATTTTATTATGTAAATAATGTGATTTTTATTAACTGGAGTTTTATATTGATCAAAATAAGCTTAATCGAATTATCACTAAATTGAATTAAGATTTGAATTTGTATATTATCTGTTTTTTTTCTAAAATTTGTATGTTGTTATGAAACTCAAGGAATATTTTAAGTTAAAAATGAATATCTAAATTTGGGTTTGGGAAGAGTGTCAGTTCCGGCTCGATTTTATATTAAAATACACTTTAATTTATTATTAAGGAGTTATTACGTGGTTACAGTGATTATTTTATCACTTTATATTTAGCAGTGACTATTTTGTCACTTTATATTTGTTCGTGATTGATTCATTTTATTTCACATTATTTTCGGATAGTCTCCTTCAATTTGAATTATATATTGATAAAAATCGAGTCGTTGTTCGTTTCATTATAGTAAGGGACTGAGCGGAATAAATTAGGGATGGTTTTGATAGTGAATGACGCTCTCTTCTGTAGAGCACTGGTTAAGTTTGGTTCTTTCTGAAAAGAATTTATCCCGCAAAGTCATTCGTGTGATATGGGAGTTTGAACCCGTACCTATTATATTATAATATCTCAGAATTATTCATTTTGGGTTCATCCTTGATTTAAATTATTCATGACATTCAAGTAGTGCATTTTTATAAACTCTTTTGGGTTCTTTTTATACTATGCTCAGAACAAAATTAATTCAATTTAATTATTTAAACTCAAAATTTATGTATTTATATGCTTCTGTAATATTTATTATAAAAAATATATTTTTAATGGTTTTAAGTCTAAGACTAGAGATTTATAACATCTCGGTGCTGGACCTAAAACCGCACCGAGTGACTTATCACTCATGTTTCCATGATGGTTGTGGGGTCCAGGTATTTTCAGGTACGGGATTTTTGCTAGATGAGAGTGCTAGGTGCAGTCCTGCGTGGTGACAGAGATGCTTCGTCGCTTCCGCATATAAGCAGGGTAGTGGATTAGGATCTATTGGGTTTCGAGTTTTATTTATTCTTTTGGGTTTTTCTTTGAGAGATTTTGCTGCCCATTTCGATGGAGATGTGAGTCATAGAATAAGAGCTGAATGGATAAAATGAAGACAAGCATCTGGTGTTCTTTGTGACAAGAATGTCCCAAACAAACTAAAAGGCAAGTTCTACATGACGGTTATTAGACCCACGATGTTGTATGACGCAGAATGTTGGGCTACAAAAGGACAACACATCCAGAAGATGAGTGTAGCTGAAATGCGGATGTTGCGTTGGATATGTGACCACACAAGGAAAGATCGAATAAGAAATGATGATATTAGGTACAAACTTGGGGTAGCACCAATTCAAGAGAAGTTAGTCCAACATCGTTTGCGATGGTTTGGTCATATCCAATGAAGGCCTCCTGAAGCATCAGTACGCACCGATATTTTAAGTCGTCCTGAAAATATAAAAAGAGGAAGAGGTCGACCGAGACTGACATGGGAGGAAGCAATAAAAAGATATTTGAAGGAATGGAATATACTCAAAGAGCTTGCTTTGGATAGGAGTGCGTGGAAGATAGCGATTCATGTATCTGAACCATGATTTAGGAGTTAGAGTCTAATAGTAGAGTTATAGACTTTATATTCTTAGATATTTTTTTAGGATTTTAGGATTTATAATTAAGAAATAGATTTTAGAAATAGAGGTTTAGATAAAATTTTAGGATTTAGAATTTAGAATTAAGTTTTTAAAATAGGATTTTAGGATTAAAAAATAGATTTTATAATAGAGGTTTATTGTACTATTATTATTGTTGTTATTATTGCTACTATTATTAGCATATTATCATTATCATTATCATATTTATTTATATATTATTATTATTATTTTATTTTTTTTATTTTCTTTTTCTTCCATCATATTCATTAGTATCACTGATATTTGAGATCTTTGATCTTTAATCTTATGTTTTCCGATTGGGTTTCATTTCTAGCCTACCCCAATTTATTTGGTATTAAAGGCTTTGTTGTTGTTGTTGTTGATGATGATGAGTAAAGATACCGTGAGCTTAACCTCACGAAAGCCTTCGGTGAGTTTAACTCAAAAAATATATCAAATCATCTCCAAATTTTAATTTATCATACTCATTAAATTCTTTATATGAAAATCTTATGGGATGCAAAATTTCGAAGTATTTTGAACTTTTTAAGTCATGGTTTTTAATTTTCAAAAATTATCTCTAAAAATAATAATAATATATTCAATACTTGAACATCATTTTTAAAAATTAAAAATGGTGATTTAAAAAGCTCAAAACACTCCAATTTTTTGCATCCCATAATATTTTCATATAAAGAATTTAATGAGCATAATAAATTAAAATTTGAAGACAATTTGATATATTTTTTGAGTTAAGCTCATGGTATCTTTACTCTCTCTCTCTCTCTCTCTCTCTCTCTCTCTCTATATATATATATATATATATATATATATAAATTATTTTGAATAATTTAGATCGATCATTTAAACTTTAAAAATGAAGAAATGATATATGTTATGCATAGATATATTCTTCAATAAATTTAAAAATCTTAAAAATAGAAAAAAAATATAAGTATATTCTTCAACTTTTAGATCAATGATATTTCAAATTTTATTTAATTTATTTGTCATGTGACTGCCCATCAAAAAAATAATCAAATTACAGCCATTGCAAATTATATAAAAATTTTATTTTCTTTGATGGTCCATCAAATGATAACTAAATTATATGAAATTTGAAACACTATACATCTACAAGTTGAAAAAATACCTATCATTTTTTTATTTTTAAGATTTTTTGAATTTATTTAAAATATCATCGTAAAAATGATCAAAATAACCAATTATCAGGGGGGTATTCCCTCCCCATAAATAGTGAATTGATAAATGTGCGTGTCTTGTGTGTCACCTGTCAGCATATAAATGTTCAATATGGGACGTGTCGTGTCAACACTTGTTCATACGCTTAGACGTGTATGTTTTAACGTGTTAAAATCTCAAAAATCTAGTTGCTCTCTTTCCTCTTCCTCAATAATTTTAGATATAGTCTTTAATTTCATCTTTTATTTGTTAATTTCCCACGAATGCATATATAGATTAATTAGTTAATAATTAAGTAATATCATTTATATAAATTAATTAATTATATATATTAATAATATGTATATAATTAATTGATATTATTATCATATAGGACTAAGATATTTAAATTTTAAAATAATTTAGATCGGTACCAGTTCGAGATTAATTCAATAATGATTAATCTCGAATAGTCCCGTTGGAGCTGATCTTTGATATATACGAAACAAATGATTTGCCCATCGCATGTGAATTATTTTTGAATTTGTGATATATTCTTTTAGTTTTTGATGTATATAATTTGTGAATATGAATTATATAAATTGTTGTGATAATATGTCTTGTGAATATATTATGAAAATATTGTGAATGCGCAATAATATATATAACTAGCGTAATTGGGCTGGTCAAATAAATAAATAAAAATATAAAAAATATAAAATAATTAGTAATGGTGGTTAGAAAAAATCGTTAGCAAAAGATATTAAAAAAATAAAAAAGAAAGATTCAGTAACATTTGTATCAATACAAGCATTAGCAAAGGACTTAAAAAAATAGAAAAAAATGATTCAGTGACAGTTATTGCGAACAAATGTTACCAAATGGTTGTTGCTGGAGTAGATTATGCAAAGCTTTAATATGATTATATTATTATGTGATATATTATTATGATTATATTATTATGCAAAGCTTTAATAACGGTTATTACGTAAGAATTGTTATTAAAGGTTCATATTCTGTAATGATTTTTATATAAGAATCATTGTTAATGTTTTGCGTATTCTGCTTGTAGCGACACATTTTTAACAGCTGTTTAAAAGTTTTAGTAACCCCTCTTTATTAACAGCTCAGCAATGTTATTTATTAAATGTGTTTGAAAATCATTATTGAATTTGTTTTTCGTGTAGTGAGTGAACGTACGTGTTATGTGCTAATATGTATAAACACAGAGAGAGAATCATACACATATAAAATATGCTCACATGTCAAACACGTCTGTCAATTCACGCACGGACAGATATATAAATCATTATATATAACGATATTAGCTCGTTCATGAACATGGACGCGCGGTTAGTGTTTTAAAGTGCTAGCTGTTCATGTATATATAATATTATGTATGAAGTTCACTTGACTACTGCACAGTGCAATAGTAATTAACTAATTAATCTCTTGGTCATTTGTATATGATGATTCTCACTTGATAGCAATGGATCGTTTTGTAATTTAATTGTTGACCAGTTATATCGCTAATTTTTTTTATTAATTACAATACATCAGTAAATTACTTCATACGTATTAATAGTAGGTACATATGTAATTGTTCTATTTTAATTTTTGTTTATACAAATACCTGCTTGTTGATACCATTATTGATACAAAGTTATTATGCACATTATATATGAATTATTATGCATCTTAGTGACTTTATTACATCACTCATTTTATATATAATATTATCATTATACACATTAATTAAATGAGTTATTATGTATATTACTAGTATCAATTAAGTACTCGTGCGACTCTTTTTCGTGCCTCACCGTTCGGGGGCGACGGGCTACGGAAGAACGATGAAGAGATTCCTCTAAGTATGCATCGAGTTATATTATGATTTTAGAATACACGTTTAGAGGTTTTTAGAGATTGTGAGTTCTTATAGGTTTCGATGGACGCAAACCCCTACCGTTAATTACCCTATCATATTAATCTCGAGACACCTCTGGATCTCGAAAGGGGAAATCAAGTATTATAGTTAAACAATAGTCAAGTGGTCAAGTGTTCGAGGTCGTTGTGGGATACGCTGAACTTACAATCAGATCAGTTCAACCTGGGTAGGATAGTGAAAAATGAACTTACAAGCAGATTAGTTCAATATTTACAGTGAAAATTAAACTTACAAATATATCAGTTCAATTTCTATGAAGTGTTGAGAGATGAACTTACAAACCGATCAGTTCGGTTTTTGAGAGATAGTGAAAAATAAACTTATAAGTAGATCAGTTTAATTTCTGAGAGATGGTGAAAGATGAACTTACAAACATATCAGTTCAATTTAATTCAGGTAAAATAGTGAAAGATGTACTTACAAATAGATCAATTCATTTTATGTAGAATAGTGAGAAATAGACTTACAAACAAGTCAGTTCATTCTATGCAAAATAATGAGAAGTGAACTTACAAACATAACAGCTCAATTTAGATAAAATAGTGAAATATGAACTTACAAACAGGTCAGTTTATTTTTAGGTAAGATAGTGAAGAATGAATTTACACGCAGATCGGTGTAATTTATGTACAATAATGAGAAATGAACTTATAGACATATCAGTTCATTCTAAATGAAATAGTGAAAGATGAACTTACAAATAAATCAGTTCATTCTTTACAACTCCGAGAGATGATCTTACAAACAGATCAGATCAATCTTCATGGAGGGATAGAAGATGAGTTTACAAACAGATCAACTCAACCTTTATTGATCTACAAGATAAACTTACAAACAGATTAGTTCAATCTTGCTAGTCAATGACCAATCACACAAAATCTGACTTGATGCACTAAGTCAGTCGACCTTGAGGTTGGTAAATCAAAAGATTAGTAAATATGACCCACATACACATCTTATTGATCTTCTAGATCATGAATTTCAAGCACTGAGTGGATTCATAAACCTAAAATCACTCCACACACAAAGTTAAACGTGAAGCGCTAAATCAGTTCAACATTGAGGCCGGTATATTAGTGAATGAACTTACAAATAGATCAGTTCAGTTTTACTGTTTAGAAGATGAACTTACAAACATATCAGTTAAATCTTATGATTTAGAAGATGAACTTACAAACATATCAGTTCAATATTATGATTTAAAAAATAAACTTACAAACAGATCAGTTTAATCTTATAGACTAGAAGATGAACTTACAAACAAATCAGTTCAATCTTACTAATATGTCAAGTCATCAATCTGGGGCACAACAGTTCAAGACTAATGTATCAGAAGATAATGGACATAGTACCTGTAGTTATCTGGCTAATCTTTCAGATCATGAATTCTATGTACTCAATAGATTCATGAACCCAGGATCACCATACACACAAAATTAAACTCAGAGCACTAAGCTGGTTTAATGTTGAGGTAGGCATACTAAAGGATGACTTTCTAAACAGTTCAGTTCAACTCCTCTAGTCTTGTCAGATTATGGACATACAAGCAACTCAATCGACATATGTACACCTATCAACCTTAGGAGGTAACTGGTGTTTTGATGATTATTTTTATCACTACATCATCACTCTTAACATCACAATGTCACCTTCTTAGACATCATCATGTTAACTTCACTGACATCAGCATACTCTCTGTGCTAACATCATTATTATTATTCCTATTGTTTCCTTTATTATTGTCAAGATACCTTTGTCTTTATTTTTTATTAATACCGTGTTCTCAGTATTGCATTACCTATACAAATACTTTGTTACTACAACACAGTTATATATTTATCACCTCTAAAATGCCAAGAGATTGTTGTATTTATTATTTATTTTATCATCAAGACAATATCCCTTTTTTATTATCTCAATTACTAAGGTGATTAAATTGTTATTTTTATTTTTATACTTTAACTGCCTTTATTTTTGTAGAAAATTCCATATAAAAATAGTAGAAAGTATACTGGCTATTATTCATAATTTTGTATAAATTTTTAGTATTTTATTATAGCCAAAATAAAAGGTCAATGCTTAGTCAAACAGAAAAAAGTAAATAATATTATTTCGATTTTGAATTATTTTAGTATTATAGACTTTATGAAAAAAATCAATAAATAGAAATTTGAGTCAATTTGAAGTTTGGGAAAACCTCTAAATGATTTATTTACTATTTTATTTTATTATTCTATGATTTACAGTGAATTGGGCTTTGTCAGATGGGCCAACTTTTTTTTTCTTCTTTTCTTTTCCTCTATTTATTGATTATTATTTTCAATCTTGCATTGTTCAGATGTTTTATCCTTAGAATATTTCGAAGGTAAACAGTACTATATAAAATTAATGGCATAATAAAATAATTAATATAAATAATATAATAACTATATATAATGTGCAATTGAATACGCGCATCTTTTTTTTGTAATGTTTAGAGAGGCATGTTATTTCTAAAGGGCTAAAAGCACGTCGAAAAAAGGTAGATTGAAGCATTAAATAAAATTTTAACATTCTTTTGTTTGGCATTTGGATATCTAACTTTGAAAATAACAAACTAAACTTGCTTCATAAACTAAAATTAAAAATAGAGATACAAGCATTAATTAAAACGAACATATGCATTACTTATTAATTCTGAACTTGTGCAAGAATCATGCAATCAATAGACAGAAAGGAAAGAAAAAAAAAACTCTAGAAAGATTCGGAAGGCCAGATTGTAGGGTAGGACACAAAAAGTATCGGATTGATTTCCAAATGGTTAATTATAATGGTGGCTTCTCATTGGTGGAGAGAATCATTCCTTGCCAACCAACCATTTCCTTAAATCAACTCCCTCTTCTTTTGGAGCCGATGTAAAAATTAATAACATTGGTATCAAAATAAATATCAACTTTATTATTGTCCTTCACAATATATTTTTCATTTCTAAATTCAAACTATCATCCAACCTTTTAAAGTTTTATCCAAATTAAAAAATATTTTTTTAAGATCAAACTTTATATATTTTGAAAGATAGAAAATCATTATTATTGAAAATCATTAGCTAAATGTATTTTATACCCCTAAAAAATAGAAAATATTTTCAAAAATATATAATTTGGTCTCCCAACATATTTATTATTTATGTTGCACAATAAATTCATCATAATAAAAATCTCATGGGATACAAAAAATTTCTTATTTTTGATATTTCTAAACATTTATTTCAAAAAAAATTAAAGATGGCATAATTTCACATACAAATATTAATTATTTTATTAATATTTTAGAGTTATTTTAAAAATATAAAATAAATACTTAGAAGTTAATTTCAAAAATTAAAAACTTTTGTATCCAATAAAATTTTATTCTATATAATAAATTTATATATAGAATTACATAAATTAAAATTTAGAGATGATTTGACCAAAGTTTACGTCATCTTTACTATCTATATATAAAGAGATTAAGAAAAAAATCTTTACTATCTATATATAAAAAGACTAAGAAAAAGAGAGTTATGATATTATGAGTCGCGGAATATAAAATGTGAATCCAATAAATGTCAAAACCGATGAAAAAGTTTTGATCCACATATTGTAATTCTTACAAATCCCAATCGAATAAATGTCTACGGGTATCAAAACATCATTTTGGTAAAGAATAAAGACACCTAATTTTTTTTTTAACAAATGTCAGATTAAAAGAGAATACTTTGTAACGATTCGATGATTATATTAAGGACTATTAATTGCGCGGTTTCATGTACGAGATGAAGTAAATAATTATTTATTAGAAAAAGTTTGAAGTTGGGATATTAATATAAGTGGTGGGTTGGGATTCCTCGTGCTTTAGTCTAATTAAAGCAAATTGTGTCATTCATGCATCAGATCTTATGCAGATCTACTGATGAATTAAGTGCATGTTAATGTCATGTTTGTACATGCAATAAGACCTTTTCTTTCAATGGATAAATTTTTAGAGACCAACTAATTAACTTTACTTTAGATTTATACTTTGACATGTACCCAACTCAAAGAGTCGTTGACCACGTTCTCGAACATCAACAGATCATTCGTCTACGGACGATCGTCGAAGTCTTAATATCGGAAGTCATAAATCTTAATACTGGAGAAAAACAGTCTTAATATCTAATATATCAAGTCATATTTAAAACTTAAAATTTATATTTGAATGACAATCAGGATATAGATAATTATTTATATATGAACCTCAATGTCTTAAAACTAAATGTATCAAGTCTAAACAAGAGAAATATGATGTCTTAATATTTAATATTATAAATTATATTTTGAACTAAAATTTATACTTGAACGACAATCAAGATATTGATAAATATTTATACTTGAACCTCATTATCTTAAAACCGAATATCTCAATTCTTAACACGAAAAATATGACGTCTTAATAATTATATTAATTTTCATATTTTAAACTTAAAATTTATATTTGAGCATCCATCAAAAATGAATAAGTCTATATATCTAAATTATAATGTGCTAAAATCGAATATTTTAAGTCCTAACACACACACAGAATGACGTCTTAATACCCAATATTATAAGTCATAATTTTGAACTTCAAATTTATATTTAAATAATTATCAGGATATGAACAAGTCTGTATCCCTAAATGATAATGTCTTAAAACCTAAGTCAACAATAATTATTTACTATCTTATTTGAATATCAAAGAGAGTTATATAATTGTTCTATATTGGATAAGCCGATAACATAAGGACATAATGTCCGTTGTTACATAAAGACAAAAATAATCACCCGATAACGTCAAACTGTTTACTAAATAATAATGACTCTTTTGAAACTCTTTAGACAGTTCTATGGACAATATTTAAAATTTTAATATCTAATATTTAAAGTCTTAAGGTTTGTTATATGATATCTTAATATATAATTATATAAGTTCTTTTGAGCTTTAAAGGATATAAAAATCTCAAATATTTATTGAATATTATTTAAACTAAATCATTATATCTAATATAACAACTAAGAAATAAAGTCTTAATAAACTTCATCTAAAATAATAGTTTTATGTAGTTTATATTCGATATAAAATCTCATAAATAATGTCTTAAAATTTAACATTATAAGTTTTAAGATCATTCATCTGATGTCTTAATATATATTAACACAAATATTACTTTTAACTTTGAATAATATATAATTTTAAAAATATTTATCAAGCACTCCTAGAGTCAAATCTCTATACCTAATTGTTCTCATCATAATACTTAATAATTAAATTTTTAATACTAATTCATAAGTCATATTTAACTTTAAAGGATTTAAAATTTCATAATATTTTCTAAATATAGATATTCTTATTATCTTAACAAAGTTCTTATAATTGATAAATTTATATTTAGTATTTTTTAATATCTTAAGGCTTTATAATTTATATTTATAAAAAAAATTTCCATAAATAATAAAAATTATCTTTACATCTCATATCATTAAGTCATAATATTGTCAAAAATATATAATAGATATGTAATACAAAATAATATTTTTAAAATAATTATGATAAAAATAGATTTAATATTTAATATAAATAAATATTAATATCTATGATAACACATCTTAATGTATCATTCAAAATATAATTTATAATTTAGTCTTAATTTTCACTATTACAAATAAATTTAAATATATATTACATATATGCTTCAATATGTAGTGTACATTTACTGAATTAAATTTAAATTAATATATCATTCAAAATATAATTCATAGTTTAGTCTCAATTTTCATTAGTATAAAAAATATAATCTCTCTTAGTTTTTTGTTGAAGTTATTTCAATCCTAATTCTCAATATTACGATCAAATCTTTATAGTTTGAATAATAATACTTTATACCTATTATAATTAAGTATTCATATCTATTATACTAAGTCTGACGCATATATATTTAGTGTAACAAAATATTTTTCTTGTATTCTCTCATATCTCTCAACCAATTCATTCGAATGAATACAAAAATTTTATCTTCTTACTCCCAAAAATTAATTTAGCTTCACTTCTTGATCAACCGAACTTCAAAATATGAATTTCAACATATTTTTTTGTGCATGAGAAGTGAAATGATGATCCAAATACTTAAAATATTAGAGCACTTGCTTAAAACTTCACATATCATCTCCATAGCCAACATAAAATATTTGATCAATCGATTGAGATTCACTCACACTAAATCACTCCAATCGAATTTCTAACCAATATATTTTCTCCCTTTATTCTAAATTGTTGATTCATTTAATGTTTAATTTAGCTTATTGTGTTCTCCTCGTCGCTAGTTTTCCAATGATATATAGCATGAAGGGTAACTCTCAAAGATGATGGAGATATCATTAGAGCTTTAGTTCAAACGGGTCAAATACGTGACCCACATTTTTTTATTTTTCTTTCAAATATAAATTGAATAATAGTTAGAAAATAGTTAGATTAGATAAGATAGTTGGAGTATAGAATGGGCTATAGAAAACTTTTCTCAATTTTTTAATATAATCTTGCTTAAAATGTTACTAATTATGGTAGTGAAATCAGTTGCATTAATTGCAGTTTCGTTTCTGTAATCTTTTTGTATGATATCAGATAGGGAGCATTGGACTGTTCGCACTCATACATCTATCCATTCAATTAAAAAGATAAATGGTATCCGTCTAATTGGATTTGTGGAGGCGTCAATAATTATAAATGTCGATTAAACATGTAAGCATGAAAATATTTGTTTAATACAACGTGTTTCAGAATTTTCTCTTTCAAGCTTCAGAGCTTATATATTTAACATCAGATTTGACATCATAAAGTTTTTTATCGATATTTGAATAACTAATTAGGTAAAAGAAAATAAAATTTATAGAAGTATATATACTTTATGAATTGGTTGGTATCTACTTAAGCATAATTTATCATCTGTCAAGTGAAATTTTCTTATTGCCATTTGAACAAGGACTAAATAATTTATGTGTCATAATTTCATGAAAAACTATTTTATGACAAGACATCAAAGTTCTTTAACTTTTTGCTAATTTCCTTTTG
>CAXKVV010001551.1:17500-18941 GCA_964058805.1 Schoenoplectus triqueter
AGGGCACAGGTCAATGTTTGATGATACCCCTGTGAGGGGCAGGCGATGCGTGGGCGCCCCACGCCTTGACGCCGTCGAAGCGTGGGGGGACATGGACATGAGCGTGGGCGCCCCACGCCTTTACGCCCTCCGAGCGTGGGGGCTGCAGAGGCATTTCATAACATTAGAGTGGGCTAACAAAGCACAGGTCAACGTTGGATCAGACCCCGTCTGAGGGGCAGGCGATGTGTGGGCGTCCCCCGCCTCGACGGCGTCCGAGCGTGGGCGCCCGACGCCTTGACGGCGTCCTAGCGTGGGGGCTGCATAGGCATATCATAGCATTAGAGTGGGATAATGTGACACTGGTCACCGTTGGAGAAAACCCCTGTGAGGGGAATGTGATGCGTGGGAGCGCCACGCCCGGACGCCGTCGGAGCGTGGGCGCCCCACGTCTGGGCGGCGTCCGGGCGAGGGGGGAAATGGCCAGGATGGTAGTATTCACGTGCTGCTGGAGGGGAAAATCATATTATCCCTATTAGGGGGGGAAGGATTTCGGAATGGGTGGTGATGCGCTGTGCCTCGGACATGGCCACGCCCCGCCCGGACGCCGTCCGGACGCCGTCCGGGCGAGGGGGGAAATGGCCAGGATGGTAGTATTCACGTGCTGCTGGTGGGAAAAATCATATTATCCCTATTAGGGGGGGAAGGATTTCGGAATGGGTGGTGATGCGCTGTGCCTCGGACATGGCCACGCCCCGCCCGGGCGCCGTCTGGACGCCGTCCGGGCGAGGGGGGAAATGGCCAGGATGGTAGTATTCACGTGCTGCTGGTGGGAAAAATCATATTATCCCTATTAGGGGGGGAAGGATTTCGGAATGGATGGTGATGCGCTGTGCCTCGGACATGGCCACGCCCCGCCCAGACGCCGTCCGGACGCCGTCCGGGCGAGGGGGGAAATGGCCAGGATGGTAGTATTCACGTGCTGCTGGTGGGAAAAATCATATTATCCCTATTAGGGGGGGAAGGATTTCGGAATGGATGGTGATGCGCTGTGCCTCGGACATGGCCACGCCCCGCCCGGACGCCGTCCGGACGCCGTCTGGGCGAGGGGGGAAATGGCCAGGATGGTAGTATTCACGTGCTGCTGGTGGGAAAAATCATATTATCCCTATTAGGGGGGGAAGGATTTCGGAATGGATGGTGATGCGCTGTGCCTCGGACATGGCCACGCCCCGCCCGGACGCCGTCCGGACGCCGTCTGGACGCCGTCTGGGCGAGGGGGGAAATGGCCAGGATGGTAGTATTCACGTGCTGCTGATGGGAAAAATCATATTATCCCTATTAGGGGGGGAAGGATTTCGGAATGGATGGTGATGCGCTGTGCCTCGGACATGGCCACGCCCCGCCCGGACGCCGTCCGGACGCCGTCTGGGCGAGGGGGGAAATGGCCAGGATGGTAGTA
>CAXKVV010001552.1:0-18474 GCA_964058805.1 Schoenoplectus triqueter
GTTATAACCATTGATGTTGGGTTTTTATTGGGCCATTATAAAGGTAGATTATTGATGACGTGTGGATACGATGCTGAGAATAAATTACATCATTTAGCATTCAGAATTGTGGATGAGAAAAATGTAAAAAAAAAATGGGGTTAGTTCATGCGGTGGGTCTATAATGAGATGATTCAATCTAATTAGAAAATTTGCGTAATATCCGACCGTCATAAAGGAATAAAGATGGTCTTCAATCGACCACATTTGGAATGGTTCAAACAATGCGGGGAAGCCATACACCAATATTATATGCAACAAATTACAAAAAAAATATACAAAGAAGATGGAAAATTAGGACAAAAAAACAAAATATCAAATATGATTTCAAATGTAGGCTAGCAAATAAGAAGAAACCTCGTTGTTTCATTGAGAGATGGAAAAAAATTAAGAAAATCAAACAAACCAGCCTATAAATTTATGAAAAAAGTTGGAAAAAAGATAAGAAAACGACAAGGATGAACCTCCAAATTTAGCTAAATGGGCACAAATATATGATTTTGGACACCAATGAGATATAATGACTAGCAATGGTTCAGAAGTTCTGAATAGTTGGTGTTATCTTCTAGTCTCCAATCTGATATATCATGCTTCTTAAGTTCATTTCATTTATCGATGAAGCTTTGATGTTGTCGCCTCTAGTCTTTTCTTGCCTTGAACCCGAATTTTGAAAGCTTCTGATGCTCGTGCCATGGCTATCAAAAAAAATTATTTGTCAGAAACCATAAAGTGCATATTTTTTATATATGTAATAAATATGTTAAAGTACCTCAGGAAGTGGATGAGGTATCTCCAGATATAATTTGAACTGTCGCATAACTCGATCTGGATAATACTACTCAACGATTGAAAAATAAATGAGTGGAAGCTGGCAAAGAAAGAAAATCATGGACTTCTCAACTACGACACGCAATACGTGATACATATATGGCCGCCAATTGATGTGTGAGACAGGCACCATTGTAGCTATCCACTAAACCGACTCAAGACCCTAGAGGTCATTAAAGATTTTTTATTTTTTTAGGAGTCGCCACCCGATATTCACTGGGAGAATATAAAGTTAATTATTTTTGCCCAAAAGAGAAGAATTAGATTCGTGCATTGGTTATGAGTGTGGAATGTGTTAGGTACCACACTCACCCGATTAACTCAGTCTCTACTAGTCTGGTCTCAGAAAAAAAAATGCAAAATAAATCGAAGAGATTGTTGCTCAAATCACAAAAAATAAAGAGAAGAAAAAGAGAAAGAGAGATGAAAGTTTTTTTATTTTTTAATATATCTAGAATGTCGACAAGTCAGGTAAGTCTCCTCCATCGGACATCATTTTGGCATTTGGGGAGGAATAGTTTAATGACTTGGATGACTGAGTTTTAATTGAAATGTGAGCACCATCGAAGAATTGACGGGATTACGACGCCAACAAGGAAACTTTGCTACGACATATCCTTCTAAGCTTCACTCATATTTTTTTTCTATAAAATTGATATTAATCAAGACTTGTATTTTTTTCTCAAGCTCTTTAGTGGATGTTGCTCTTTCTATTAGTTTTGCTTACTCAAACCAGTCATGGAGATGTAAGAAGGTCAATGGGGGTATTTATAGATAAGTTATGCCATATAAGGTCATGCCATGTCATGTTATGTATGTGAGAGTTCATTAATTGATGTTTGTGGGGTCCAAATTACTATCCTTATTTTTAGGATACCTTTTATTTGTCCAAATTTTATTTCTTGTGTGGGTCCAAAATATCCTCTTGTTTTGTGATTGACTAAAAATTTTGTCATAAAATTTTGGTACATATACATACATGTTCATGTGATTATACTTATGCATGTGTGAATGTCTTCACCTTGATATTCAAAGTTTTTTTTTCTAAAAAATATGAAATGCATCTAGTAACATAGCGCCAAGAGCCATCTGTTTAACAATTTTGAACCTTCTCACATGACTTTTGACCGAGACAAGATTGATTTTTTAATTTTATTTAGAAGAATCTAGAAGGTGAGATGCACCGGCGCCAAAATTATGGCTATATTTTGTCATCAGTTTTTATCCTATAAAATATGTTAATTCATATAATCTATTGTACATCGGATATTTTTTGAAAGCATCAGCATTTCCTGATTTTAAAGTTTTATAATTATAGCCTTTATCATAGTTATCTAAAATAATGTCATCATAAATTAAAATTACTTTTCCATTAAGAACATAATTTTTTTTATGTACATATTCATCCATAATTTATTTTCACAAATCTAATATGAATCTTAACTAAGATTCCTCCTGCTTGGAACATGGTTATAATTAATTCCACAAAATCTTGGAAGTTTGATATTGACCATGATATTGACGGAAAAAAAATGCAATGGCCTTGTTACACAAAAATTGAAAGCTTCCATGCACTATCAATAAATAGTAAAAAAAAAAATGCAATGGCCATGATTTTTAATTAGACATTTTTGTTACTAAACATCGTTAATGAATTTCTTATATTAAAAAAAAATCTTGAGCAAAAGTACAAATGTTATATTAATCTGCATGCCGACTTTTGTTTGTAAATTATCCGGACATGGTGATTGTTGTTTATTTTGTTTAGGTTATTTTTTTTATTTATCGTGAAGCAATAATATATTTCTGTCCTTGCTTTTGTCTTTTTTTACTATGAGAGTACATGCCACAATGACAAGTCATTCATGCGCATACTATTCTTTTGCTGGAATATTTTTGTTTGGTTTATTATTAAAGCTTTCACGGGAGTAATATGATTTTTGACCGAACATAAATTGTGTTACAAGGGTCTGGATGCACATTGAGCACTACTTAAATATAATTTTTTTATTTCTATTTTTATTAAGGAAGCATTATTTCATCTATTCTTAATAATCATGGTTTTACTATCCAACATTTGCTAATGAAAAGTACCTAACGTTCTTTTACATACGTGGTTGATTTTAAGATTTTATAATTTTTTATCAAATGGGCATAGCTATCCAATGATTATATATATATTTCATTAATTAAGAGCACGCCATTACTATTATTACTATTACTATTACTATTATTATTATTATTATTATTATTATTATTATTATTATTATTATTATTATTATTATTATTATTATTATTATTATTATTATTATTATTATTGAGCACATATTTATTCATGATTTTGTGTTAAAAGGTTTATAATTAAGTTGCACTCTCGACAAAAATGAACATTGCAATGACATATTTAATTTCTCATGGTCTTCACAGTTTGATCTCGCTCTGATGCTTTATATCTTGTTGTCACTTTGCATTTGATATGTGTCTTGAATATATATTAATTTATGAGCTAAGGATATGATTTTTGTAAGTTTATGTGGCATATATATTTTGATTTGATATCTCAATGGAATCAACTTTGGATTTATTTTATGGTACAAAATCGCAACTGAAACGTGTTCGTTATTTTATGCAAAAGGATTTTTGCAAGTCCTACCAGTGCTTTGATCGGGACATGTTATACCCATCATTATTTTTTCTTTTATACGAAACTTGGGCTAGTCAAGTCCTTAAATTAAAAAATATTTGAATTCTTTCGTCGATACTTATGAGCTAACATATTTATATATGTTATTATTAAAAGATATGAATCCAACAAATTAAATAAAGCATAGGAATGGACTATGCTTTTGTGACCTTTTGAACTACATATTTTTCCATGCTGACTCATTTCGATGTGGCCTAGAATAGTTTTTATAAATTCTAAATGAAGCTTGTGGAAAAAAAAGTCATTTTAAATTATCGTCATTACTATTTTTTATTATTGTTCTTGTTATGATCATCATTTTATTTAATCTTTAAATTTTACTTGATTATAACATATATCGAAGTACGTTTGGCGGGTTCTATAAATGACATTTTAGCCGACCACCTTTATAATGTCTTTTGATAATATATTTTTTTATTGGATATGCTCATTTTTGTCAGACTGTGATGAGACATATAATGTACTTTTTCGTGCCTTGAAAAATGAGACTAGAGTGAGGAACCACTTATAGTGCAAATTTAGTCCGAGATGTCGTACATTTTTTCTAAAGATTTAAGTTGGCTATTATTTTTCTTCATGCTCATAAATAGCAAAATAAGGGTTATTATCATATTTATATTTTTTTTGTCAAATTTTTATTTTATTTTTATTATTACCATCATCATCATTAGCTTAATGATTTTTATTTTCTTATGCATAATTTTTATGGGTGGGATTTCATACCGGTTTGTATGGATGAATGCTTTCATAGTACCAAGAGCTAATGAAATTAGGTATTGATGCATGATTTTAGAGTGAAAAATGTCATGCATGATTCTATTTTATTATTTTTAAATGCAAGCTTTAAAGATGATATTATGGGATTAAAAAATATTTTATGGGCTGATTTAAGTAAACACTTATCTGTGTACATGATTCGAGATCTTTGAGGGTGTCATCTGAGTCGTTAATTTTGGGGTGTCTGCTGCCCCTCTTCAGCTTGCGTTGCCTGACAATACTAGTTGAAGCAAGAAGATACATTTATATTTATCAAATAGATTATAATTTAAGGTCGGACAAAGAGGATTATCCATTTTACACTTCAGTCGAATGTGTCCCCTAGACATTATGCATTCAAGGGTGAAACCCACTACAAGCTGAGTCCAGTGGTGCTATATGGTATTTAACCTTAATTATAATATTTTTGATAATTTTCGTACACGGTTAGATAAATAAAGAGGAGCCTAATAAAACATGACTTGCCATTAATTTTGCCACTTGATATACCATCATAGATATTATGAGTCTAAATATCACATGTTTGGGTGTATTAATTAATATTCGGTGGTAGTATTTTGCCTCAAAAAGTCATAAAATTTTTCCACGAGGGATATTGAATATTTTGAAGGCATCATCAACGACAACTACATGGTCGGGTACCTGCAAGGGTAAGCGAAAATAAAATATTTTTGGGCTGGTTATTTGGTGTTATACCGAACTCTATTAACCTCTCTTCTTTTTTTTTTTCATTTGGGTTTGTCATGGTACCGGTTAGGGTTGACCAGAGTTAGGTACTGGACATTACTTAAGGTTTTAAGATATTATGTGGATTTTTTTTAATAATGCCTAACGAATGCTAACGTAAGATGGTAGACATATTAGACTCATCTCATCATGATTGGGTTTTTTGGGTGTTTGGGTGATGGGATTGAGTAGAGTATTTAGGCTACATGGATGATTAATGGGGAGGAATATCTGAAGATATATAGGAGAGAAATGCGTCACTCCCACTGACGCATTGGGAGGAAGGCACCACTCCCAGTGGCGCACAGAGGGAAGGCGCAAGTGTGAGTGACACATTTTCTGTGCGTCAGTATTAGTGGTGCACTACCATTTTTATTTTTAAAATTTAATTATTTCAATTTTTATTATTAATAATATAATTTAACTTATTATTATATTAAAAAAATCGGTGGAAGGTCGAGGTCAAGAGTAAGAGTAGAGAGGTGTCGTAGTGTTTTATTTTCAGCCATATGTTCTCTATTTTCCTGTGTACTGTATTTCATAAAGCAATTTATGTTTTAATTTGATCATCCTTTTCTTTTCTGTTTTTTGGTTCTCTTCTTCTTTTTTTTTTCAATTATCAAAATACACAAAATTATACAAAAAAAAAGTCGTTAATAGATCATCACACTATTTAGTCCTCTTTACCTCTCTCGTAAAGTGGACAATGCCATTTGATGATCCTTTTCTTTTGTTTCATCAGACACCATTTCGTACAACTTAAATGACATTTCATTGAAGATTATCTTTCTCTTTATGAAGAAAGATTATCAAAATTATATGATATATTTAATGATCTTTGATGAAATATCAATATCAAATTATACTCAAATTGCATACGACTTAAAACATAATAAATCTATAAAATTTAAAAATACGTTGTATAAGTTCTTTATTTTAAATTTTTTATTTATGAATTCATTTGAAATTATTGTTAAGATTGACTAAATAATAGTTACCGGGGATTTTCAAATTTCCAACTAGGCTACAAAGCAGTCGTACGACGAAAACATGGGAAACATGGAAAGGTTAGCTGATGACACAAGATTCACAACAGAGGACCACCTTGACATCTTTCTTCTAAACAAAATAACTCGAGCACTCTCCAAATCAAAGCAGATAAATGATCCATCTTCCAATTTTCACACTTTTCATCCTCCCCTTTCCTTTTTGCAGCGACACTCTGATCAAATTCTAAAAACAATTCTCCATGAATTTTCTAATTTCTAATGTTTAAGTTCTATAAAAAAAGCTAAAAATTCCATCACTCATCCTTTTTCTTTGGCACCGCAAAATCTTCCTCTTTTTGCCGTTGCCAGAGATAATTGGCCGCCTCAATCCACCGAGGGGTGACCAAAATTTTGTTATTCTCTCTTGCCCATTCTGCCTTCTTGGTGGTGGGGACCATTGCCACAACATGAGTCACCGAATCATCAACATCAGTGAAGCATGTGGCCCCCAGTTGCTCAGCTAATTTCCAAATGGGCTGCTCTTCAGCCCGCACATTAGAGGGGAATACCCTACTGAATACAATGTTGCACCCGGCTAGAATCTCCTGTTTAATTAATTTCAGTATCTACAAAAATATAGGAAGAGAGATCAGAGGGTATCATTCAAAAAGTGATCAATAGTCTTTAGGCAAATAGGGATGTTTTACACGGTACCTGTCTCACGTCTCTTGAAGGAAGATCAATCCCAATACCCTGCAAAACCCAATGATTGAAGAAACATGAGCATGCAGCATATCATCACAAAAAATGAAAAACACCTGCTCCCCATCTCACATGCCCTTTCTACATACCTCTAACAATTAAATTAGAAGGCAGAGCTGTGAGCGGAGGTTTTTTATCTTTTATTTTATGTGGCGGTGAGGCTGTTTTAGTGTGTGGGTAGTCTGAAATATATATCGGAAAAGGAGTTAACAATTTCATACATTATTATTAGTTGGGCTAAAGGTAATATGCATATAACGGATCGGTCGGTGATATGGATCTATATTTCAATTTTCGAAGTCTTAAGTAGTTGATCCGAACCGTTCAACATTGTATCCTTAAGCAAATTTACTTGACAACAACAGCAAAGCCTTTGAGCTTTCTTTAATTAAATCTAACAGTCTATCGACTGTTACTTCGCAAAAATAAACAACAACAACAACAAAGCCTTTAATCGTAAAATAAATTGGGGTAGGATAGAAATGAAACCCCATCCAAAATCATAGAGATCATAAATCTCATATCAAAATTACTTGTATTGGAAATTAGATATGAAAGAGGGCGAAAATGATGTCTACAAGATGGCTAAACTTCGAGAAAGAAAGACAAGATACTTCCACCAAGTTAAATGTATTAAGGATGAGGCTGATAGACTTTTGGTGAAAGATGAGGAGATTAAGAACAGATGGAGAGCATACTTTGACAAGCTATTCAACGACGAGAGTGAGAAAAACGCGATCGAGTTGGACGACTCAATTGACACCAATAGGCGATTTGTTCGGAGAATTCAAGAGTCTGAGGTGAAAAAAACTTTAAAAAAGATAAAAGCAGGTAAGACGTTAGGACCGGATGACATCCCGATTGAGGTATGGAGATGCCTTGGAGATATAGTAATAGTGTGACTCACTAAACAATTAAATACCATTTTTCGGTCCAATAAGATGCCTGATGAGTGGAGAAAAAAATATATTAGTACCCATCTTCAAGAATAAAGGAGATATTCAAATTTGTACTAATTATAGAGGAATTAAGCTCATGAGTCATACCATGAAGCTTTGGGAGAGAGTGATCGAGCACCGTTTAAGAAAACTGACAATTATCTCTAAAAATCAGTTTGGTTTTATGCCTGGGAGGTCCACTATGGAGACGATTTTCTTGATAAGACAACTTATGGAGAGACATCGAGAACAGAAGAAAGACCTACATATGATATTTATTGATTTAGAGAAAGCATATGATAAAATTTCGAGAAATATTATGTGGTGGGCGCTCAAAAGGAAACTAGTCCCAACAAAGTACGTTACCCCTATTAAGGATATGTACACAAATGCTGTGACTTGTGTCAGAGCATGTGACGGCGAGTCCGATACATTTCCTATTAAGATGGGATTACATCAAGGGTCAGCATTGAGCCCATATATTTTCACCTTAGTGATGGATGAGATCACAAAGGACATACAAAAAGATATTCCTTGATGTATACTCTTTGTTGATGATGTGGTGCTGATTGATGAGAGCAGAATTGAAGTCAATCAGAAACTAGAGTTGTGGAGACAAACTTTAGAATTGAAAAGTTTTAGACTTACTAGGACAAAAACTGAATATATGAGGTGTCAGTTCAGCGGGGAAAACTTAGATGACGGAGATGTTAGTTTGGATGGACGAGTAGTACTCATGAATGACACATTTCGGTATTTGAGATCGATGTTGCAGAGTGAATGAGAGATCGATGTTGCAGAGTGAATGAGAGATCGATGAAGATGTTAGTCATAGAATAAGAGCTGGATGGATAAAATAGAGACAAACATCTGGTGTTCTTTGTGACAAGGTCCCGAACAAACTAAAAGGCAAGTTCTACAGGACGATGATTAGACCCGCGATGTTGTATGGCGCAGAATGTTGGGCTACAAAAGGACAACACATCCAGAAGATGAGTGTAGCTGAAATGCGGATGTTGCGTTGGATATGTGGCAAGGAAAAATCAAATCAGAAATGATGATATTAGGGACAAACTTGGGGTAGCACCAATTCAAGAGAAGTTAGTCCAACATCGTTTGCGATGGTTTGGCCATATCCAACGAAGGCCTCCTGAAGCATCAGTACTCAGCGGTATTTTAAGTCGTCCTGAAAATACAAGAAGGGGAAGAGGTCGACCGAGATTGACATGGGAGGAAGCAATAAAAAGAGATTTGAAGGAATGAAATATACCCAAAGAGCTTGCTTTGGATAGGAGTGCGTGAAAGATAGCGATTCATGTACCTGAACCATGATTTAAGAGTTAGAGTCTAATAGTTGAGTTATAAATTTAATATTCTTAGAATTTTTAGGATTTTAGGATTTAAAATTTAGAAATAGCTTTTAGAAATAGAGGTTTAGATAGGATTTTAGAATTTAGAATTTAGAATTAGGTTTTAAAATAGAATTTTAGAAATTAAAAATAGATTTTATAATAGAGGTTTATTGTACTATTATTATTATTGTTATTATTGCTACTATTATTAGCATATTATCATTATCATCTTTATTTATATATTATTATTATTATTTTATTTTATTTTTTCTTCCATCATATTCATTTTTATCACTGATATTTGAGATCTTTGATCTTATGTTTTCCGATTGGGTTTCATTTCTAATCTACCCCAATTTATTTGGAATTAAAGACTTTGTTGTTGTTGTTGTTGTTGTTGTGTCTTTACTCTTTTTAGATAGTTAGAAAATCGCTTCTTTTGACGGATTTATAAATGATTAACTCAAGTGATTTTTTAACTATCTGAAAATAGTAGAAATAGTCCAAAAATAGGCAACTAAATTTACATATGGTGATCATATTGAATGACTCATGAGCCATATCACTGACTAATCCGTGATATGCATATTACCATAGCTGAACTCCAATATTATTCCATAAAAATTTCAACAAGAATTTAACAAGTTGTGTAAAAGAGGAAATTAAGCTAACCGGGTCAAAGAACATCTCATGGGCCCGCTTTAAAACATTAAGAATGGTTGCAAGGATCCCATCTGATTCCCTTTCATCTTTCTTCATCTCAGATAGAGACTTCATGCCGGAACTGAACTGTCTCACGCTAGAAGCGAAGTAATGGTACCTCTCCATTAGAACAAGGTTCTCCTTGTGCTTCTGCCAAACCTGACAGAGAAATAATAATTATGCATAATGCTGCTGTGAACAGACAATGATTACTTGTAGGAAGATATATCCATGAGATCAAAACATGCACACCAGAATCAATGCATTATCCTGTTAAACCTTTCTGCTTGTACACTATTTATGTTTTCTGACAAAGGATGAAGGACAATAGAAGGATGGATCAAATTCAGCATAAACGCAGGGGGGAAGGCATCCATTGGCCAACACCAGATTGACCATATTGGTTACACAACAGTACAACAATACAAATTCTCTACTGCCTTTCCCGAGGTTGAAAACATACCACCAAAATCAGCACCAAATCTACTTTATGAGAAAGGAACAAACAAATTTTATTTCTTCGAAAAAGCATAAATTAATCCAAATAAAAATGAACAGATCTTACATGTTCTGTATCATCAAGAATAACCACAAGATTATCTGCCCCAAGCACAACATCAAGCCCCTTCTGGTTCCTTGTGGTGGAGTCAGATTGACAGATCACCTTAGAGGGGAAATACACATCTCCAGGGTCAAGGAGCTTCGCAATTTCCATAGCATAAGCATATTCACCCATCGTGTATATATACATTTCAAACAAATTTTTGGCCTCTTTCAAGAAGGTACGAACAAAGGGTCGGAGCTTCGTCAGCATGTGGTATCGACCAAGCCGAAACAGGGTTTGGTTTGGGTCATCTGTTTTTTTTATATAATATCAAAGGCAATATTCTCAATTGTATTTCTTTTTCCATAAAGATAAGAGAAGGCAACTAACAGAATTCAGCAGAAAATGCCAGAAAATATTACAAGCCTGATATGTACAAGTGATTATTCTTTAGCAAGGATTATTGTATTGTTCAGATTTTTCATCAAATGTACAGAGAAGTATCAATTGAAACTAATATTCCATATAAACCAAATTTTAATCAAGTTTTGCTTCAGTTTGTCTACAACAGTAGCAATGCAGCTACAACTCAACTTAAATATCCTTCATACAAGCTGATAATTAGCCTTGAATTAACCTCAATTTAACAGTCTGCTACCAAAAATTAAACCAATAGATAAAACTAGGACATCACTTTGCATGTGCTAAGGTCAGAACAACATAATTTATAAAAGCAGAATGGCCTTGCAACTTTGTATTTGTTGGGGAAAATAGTTTAAGCTTTTTACCTTTCCCCTCCTCAACCTGCTTCATTAGATAGTGCTCCTCAGGAATAACGTCAATCATCCTAGTTGAATTGATCAAAGTGTGGTCCAGATCCAAAATTAGTATCAATTTCTTCTGCTTCAAAAGGTGATTCAGATCCTCTTTTCGTAACTTCTCAATCTCTGATGCCCCAAGCCTCAACTCCTAGAATCGTATGAATGGAATAATTTTGACATGGTTCAACATGTCAGAATAATTTGTTGTAGATATAGCGAAGAAGTATACCTTATGAATATAGTTAAAGGCGACACTTGATCCAGCTTCCTCAACAAACCCGCCACAATGTGAGCACAAATTTCTTATAATAATTGGATGAGAACATGTGACATTAGCTCCTGTCAAAAAGGAAACCAGTTAAGTAGTTCACATTGAAACAAAGGAATAAATCACATTGGGTGAGATACACGATTTTATCAATCATTCTCAATGCAATGGTTCATCACAATGGGTTGAATTGAATCTTTTTAGATTAGTTTTTCTCACAGATAATATGGTTAAAATAATACCATTGCTAACTTCCCTGGGTGCCACCTCAACCGTCTCTACCGTAATTTCTTCATCAGTACTTTCATCCATAACCTTTCTTCTTTTGTTCCTTCATAAGCATAGATGTTAACATACATTTGTCAATGATAAATTTCACATAAACCACTGGAATAAATCAAAACTCTGTATGTCGCTAAAAACTACCATCTTATAAAAGATAAGGAAATAAAACCTATTCCAACAACTTCAGAAGCAAAACTATTTATTTGACTCTTCCTCATCCATCTAAAAAAACTTCAAACTAACACTCCACATCAAAAGTATAATGGGGGCAACAAAAACTCTTCTAAGCTTGACTTACAGATGTGAATAATGAAAATTTTAACATTTTTTACTTATCCTTTCCCCATGTTTATAATTATAAGCCTACAAGAAATTTAGCCTTTAACCAAGAAATGAATGATGTTTCAAGATTTGTATGGAATACCTGTGCTCTGCAAGCTCAACATCCTCCTCAATCTCTTCTTCAATCTCAGCTTCAATTTCATTTTCTAAGAAGGCAGCAAATTCATCACTGCTGCCTGAAGAGCAAGATGATGGAGACTCAGCTGCTAGACTCATCATAGAAAGATAATGTAGCAACCTTCGGAAAAAAATTATAAGGTTAATGAAAGAAGAATAAAGAGTTCAGAAAGCATGCTATTTAAATTCTTGTGAAACAGAAGATTTGAAACTAAGAATCATGAGCAGATGCAAAAGATCAGTTACAAGGATTTGTTAAAAACCTAAATACATGTAGGCCAAGCTCAGTGGTACCAAATCAAGTACTACATGGAACTATCATTCAATGCAACATGCAATACAACATTTGTCAGGAAGGCGGGAGTAAATGAAAACCTAGAATTGGAAATATCATCCGTTTTGCACACCAGCAAGGATATGAACCATTTTAAGAGAATATTCAATATAGAATAACTGTTACTGAATCCAGGATTTTATAGGACATCTAAACCACATATGAACAAACTAGTAAAAACAATCTCACTAATTGGGAAAAATTGTGGTATTACAATCCTCTATTACGATTTGCCTCAAATCAATTTGGTACTCATATTTTGCTATAACTCACAACAGATTGTGAAAACAATAAAATAAACCAAACCAGAAATAAGGCAGGGCAGAGAAGAGAGAGAAACCTTGCGGAAGAATATGAGGCTCCAGTACCTAATTTCCTGAATTAAAAATTTGAAACAAAAAAGAAAAAGCAACATTTATCTCTTTCCAGGAAATAAATTCTTAATTAACAAGTCAACTCATTAAATAAAAAAAAGATGATCAGTTGTGTTTATACTAAAAAAATCTGTTGCAAAATTCATATACCAGAAATTAATATCATTTTCAAGCCAGATAGGTCATATGAAAATTCATACAACAAATCCGTTTGCATGCATTTTATGGACTTCAAATTTATGAAATTACGCATCTCAGAAACTAACAAAAGTGCAAGTGGGGGTTTCCAGAATTCGCAATGGAGCCCCCGGAAAGCATCAAGTTCAGTAAAATGAACCCTGAACTTAAAACAGGACCGTACCAGTGAGGAAAAGCACTAGTACTGATTGGTACCACTCCCGCACATGAACAAGGCAACAGGCCTAGGTTCAGCCCCAGTTACCATAACAGAAGAAAGGCAACACAAACCAAATGAAATAACACAAGTAGGGATTTGAAGTACCAGATTGAAGGCGAAGAGCGGATTGCGGAGGGATCTCAAGGGCGGGCACGCTAAAGAGAGAGCAAAGGCGGAGGCGAGAGGAGTTTCAGCAGCGAGGGGATGGCGGCTGAGGAAGTAGTTTCGGATGGCGGAGGGATGGGTGGGGGAGAGGGGGGAGAGGGGGAAGTGGGGGTTATGTTATGGGCTTATGGCCTTATGGGAGGAGACTGTAGAGTGGTTTTCCGTCGAGAGAGGAGAGGCGGTTGGCACTTGGCAGAGAGGTTCAGCCCAAAAACACGAAATCTCTATCATACAATTTCGGCTGTTGGATGAGATTTAAACGGTCCGATTTAATTCCGATTTATTATTTGAGTGGGTCTAATTCAGCGTAGAGAAGCCAGAGAATATACAAAAGCGTCGATAAATCTCATTCGTCGTTTTTTTAAGAAGTAATCGATTCCACCTATTTTTTTACACTGCTCTAAAAAAGAGGAGAAAAAATGAAAGAGAAGGAAAAAAAATAGCTTCAGAAAAAAAAAGGGAGAGCGAAAAGTGGAGAAAAGAATGATTGAGAAAAAAAAAATTATTTTTTAAATGAATTTATTTATTTTACAATAATATAATTTGAAGGATAAAGGATAAAAACTTCTCTATACAAATTCAATCAAAACTTTATTTCAATTTCAAGTGTAAAATTTTAATTTCTTTTCATACTCATTTATTTCTCCTATTTATCTTTCCTCCTTTTTTATGAAGCACAATGTTAGTAAAGAAAGGTCCAATATAGTATGAAAATTAATAACAAAACATAATACAATAAAAAATAAAAAAATTAAATAAATCTACTCCTAATGCTTAAAACTACTATCTAACACTTGAGCATCAAAATTTGTAAGAAAATTGAAGTCTACATTTACTCCAAATGTTTGATTACTGTCATCTTCTCAACAATCAGTGAATGACTGAAGGAAATTTATCAAACAAATCATACAACTGTTACAATTTCCATCATAGAGTGGGTTTGGAATAAGCTTCGTTATGGGCCAAGATATGAAGACAAGTAGTCCACCTTCCCTCTATTCTATTCTCCAAGGCTCAGTTTCTATGTATGACATTATATTGTTCACGCTGATACGTGATAGGTTCTAACTGTATTGCTATCAATATGTTTCCAATATACCGTTCAGAAATTAAAAACCTTATTTTGCTCAGGGCAAAAACAAATGGAAATGAATTCAATCTACTACTCTCTCCTCTATGGTGTTGTCCAACTTATTGAATGGAGGAGAAATCTCCTATAATTTGAAAAAAAAAATATTGATGAAAAACTAAAGAATGTATTCAACATTGAACATGTTATTTTCTAAATTATTTTAATAATGACATGAACGAATTATTTTTTTTGCTTAATGTTAATTTAATAGGTCAATCCTTTTTGTTGAGAAATAAACAAAAAAGAATTTCATAATCATTCGTATGGCATATTCAAACAGTCATTCCTACATAATTCCACAATCATTTTTTCTTTGTATTATAAACACATGCGTTCCTATAAAATATAAACTCATGGAACTTTGCATAGGTTTGTGGAATTTAATCCAGCACAATTTGACTACGATTTATAACCAAACAATTAAAATTCCAAAAACGTTTGAGTGGACCTACATGTACTGGTATCAATGTTGGTTTGACAAATGACAACGTGCAATTATTACCTTTCTCTAACAGTGGAAAGTAGCCTTTGATTTATTCGGAATTCCTAGAATCCTAATTTAGCAAGGACGGATCCTTTGGAATTTAAGACTAAGAGTTGGCTCACTGTGGAAATGGATTCCAGTTAGCCATGAAAGAAGGAACCAAGGAAGGTATGTAGCACCACCCCCTTTTCAGAAGATGTCAAAACCATCTATGGTGTAGAGCCCCTCAAGTTATAATCTGAAATGAATAAAATCTACAAGATATTCTGTATAAAGATCTGGCAAAATATGCAGGTCAACTCTTAAAATTGGGGCGTTTTGTTAGGGCTAGTATAGAATCATGACACCTTAAAATTAATTTACTCTCTGAATTAATCCTACAGTAACCAAATTAGCAATTATAATATATGACTGGATCTTCTCTATTTATTTACAAGCGGATATATATGTATTTGCAAACAAATGGGATTCTCTGGAAAGAATCAGGAAAGAATCAGATGGTCTGATTTAATTGAACGCAATTTTCATGTCCTCTAAAATTATGCCGTTGTGGACACCACATGGAGCAAGTTGGAAGGCCATGATTTTTTTTAATATTAATTGACTGGATTTATTTTAGTTGGTTTAATTCCTCTTCAATTATATAGGACGCATTTAATTAAAAGGAAGCGTCAGTAGCATGTATAAACGGTCTATTTTAATTCAGATGTCCTGAATTTAAAAGAGGATATAACAATTATAAAATTTAATATAAACGCGTGGAACAATAGTTAATTTAGCAAAAGTTTGTTTAAAAATGTCACATCAACTTGCAATTGACAGTTTCATAAATATAAATACTTTAGATGACAAGCTAATGACCATAGTTAAATTAAAAGTTATTGCAAAAATGAGATCATATGCATTAGTTTACCGAAATTACCAAAATAGCTGATACAAAAATGTTACCATTAATATCGTTATTAAGGACATTTTATATACCATTCAACAAACCTGCCTTCCGAGGCAAGAACAACATAAGAAAACAAAACCATATTAATGTGTTGATACTTGATAAAATGAACACTAAATGAACGAATGCGAATAACTATGATAGATTAATTTTAATGCATTATTTTTTACCTTGATATTCTCTAATATAAAATAAAATATAAAAAAATAATGAAAATTTACATTATGGATAATTGAGATTCAACGTTTGAATTTCAAATTCGAAAAATAAATGAAAAAGAATCGTGACATTTTGTAGAAAGAAATGAAAAAGATTTCAACATTTGAATTATACTCTTGCAATATATACATACTACTTTATTAGTAAATTAAGGTCAGCAATTAATGTTACTGTTGGAAATGACCACAGTGCTCTTTTGGGATTAGACCACAATGGATGTTGAATTTTGCGCCTATATATTATTAGGCCATTTTAATAATCAATCCAGTTATCTACTTTGGTTCTTAAGCTAGCTCATATAGTCATATATAGGCCTCTTTCTTTTTTCTTTGGATGGCAATGGTTGCTTATTAGTTATTGTAGGTTTCATTACCAGTATTAATACTTTATTAGTCCTGTATAGAGGCGCAAGTGTGGAATCAAGAATTCCTGAACTTTTGTACGGAGATTTGAAAGAGAACAATGGTTGTCTGCTCATATGGATCATCAAAAATTTAGGCCGAATTAAGGCAGTCCTGATATAGTGCTACCTCAAGATGCCTGTTTCCCTGCTCAAACCTTTTTCCCCGTGTCACTGTGTGAGTGAAATTGGAGCTGGTAAGTGCATGCATTGCATATTTGCACTGCGCGTTGGCATCTCGTGTCGTTTTCAGACGGTAACACTCCCACGTGTCGCTGTGTCGCGCCGTTTTATGATGGCGAACTCAACACTGTTTCATGTATATCAATTTAGTTAGGGTTGCATGTTTACCTTGCAGGTTCAAAGGAAGCAAACTTTATCTCGATTGATTAATTCAATTGAACGTTTAGCCATTTCAATTTGAGTTATATATATATAGTAATGATATCATGAGCTTAAGCTCATGAAGACATTTAATGAGCTTAACTAAAAAAAATATATCAAATTATCTTTAAATTTTAAAAATTCTTTATATGAAAATATTATGGGATGCAAAAATTTGAAATGTTTTGAGTTTTTTAAGTCATAGTTTTTAATTTTTAAAAATCAGTTCTAAAAATAATAATAATAATATATCCAATACTTAAACATCATTTTAAAAAATTAAAAACGATGACTTAAAAAACTCAAAACACTCTAAATTTTTGCATACCACAAGATTTTCATATAAATAATTTAATGAGGATGATAAATTAAAATTTAAAGATAATTTGATGTACTTTTTGAGTTAAGCTCGCGATATCTTTACTATATATATATTGTTCTAATTATTATTCATTTGAGTTGATTAAGAATAACTTGGTATATAATTATATATATTATTCAATGGGAAGAACCTATCTCACTCAATATCATATAATAAGGATAATATTTGATGTTGATGATGATGATAATAATAATAATATATAGGGGGACACTTGACAATGAAAAATCAAATAAATTTAAAAAAAATCTTAAAACAGAAAAAAAATTATATATATATATATATATATTCTTAAACTTATAAATTGATAGGATTTCACGTTTCATCAATTTAATTAATTATTGTTTGATAGTCCATTAAAGATAAAAAAATTATGTAATTTACAATGGTTATAATTTAATGATCTTTGATTGATTATCAACTAATAACTAACTAAATTATATAAAATATAAAATACTAAGTTTAAGAATATATCTAAATCTAAGGTTCAAGAACGTATACTATAATTAACAATTAAGGCAAATAGTTCTTAATTTTGTTATACATATAGCATATGTCACGGGACGAGGAGCGATGATATGTACTTGGATATGACCATTTGAATTATCCAATATATATTTAACTTAAGTCAAATTACGGCCCAATTCATTAATTTGTATTTATGTTATAATGACATAGCTGATAGGTTTCACTTCCAATTTGTGTCTAGAATTAACTGAATCTTTGAACTTGAAAATTGAGAAAAAAAAAATCAGCATTATCATGTGAATAGTTAATTAATCATATATCTCGGCAACCACCTTTTCCCCCATGAAATTTCTGCTGTGAATATATAAAACCGAATTCTTTTATACAAATAGAATTCATAAAAAAAAGACTAAGAAAGAAAAAAAATGTTGAATTTAGAAGACATGTTTGCAACACACACCATCCATTAATTTTGCATAACAGCGCAATGCTTTTTGCATGCAAATCTTGACCCCATTTTCACTTTCCAATTTCCAATTTCTAAAATGCGTAAAAAGCATCAAGACTTTTAACCCAATTGGAGCCAGCTTGG
>CAXKVV010001553.1:0-28389 GCA_964058805.1 Schoenoplectus triqueter
AAACACACATAATTTCGTGCGAATTCATATAATTACTCCTAATCATGTCTATTATAAGATTGTTCAATTAAAACTTCGATATGAATATTCTACGACACTATTTTTTCCCAAAACATAAGTAAGATGCATTAGAAACAGCTATTTAAAAAAAAATATTATTTGAGTATTTCAATATTTTTGGCCCCATAACTGCACATAATTCAGTGAAAATTAAATAATCACTCCTAATTATGCCTATAAATTATCTAATTAACACTTCAACATGAACATTCTACAACACTAATTCTGCACAAAACATAAGTGGGAGGCTTTAAAAACAACTGTTTAAACAAAGTTGTTTGAGTTTTCTAAACTTTTCGGCCGCATAATTACACATAGTTTCTTATAAATTAGTATAATTACTCCTAACATGCCTATTATAAGATCTTCTAATTAAAACATCGATATGAATATTCTACGGCGCTAATTTAACACAAAACATAAGTAAGATGCATTAAAAACGGCTGTTTAAACGAGTTATTTGAGTTTTTCGAAAATATTGGCTGCGTAACTGCACATAATTTCTTATAAATTACTATAATTACTCCTAAATATGTCTATAGTACGATTTTCCTATTAAAACATCGAGATGAATGTTGTGCAACACTAATTTTGCACAAAACTTAAGTAAGATGCATTAAAAACTGCTGTTTAAACAAGTTGTTTGATCGTTCCAAATTTTTTGGCCGCATAACTGTACATAATTTCGTATAAATTAATATAATTACTCCTAATCATGTCTTTTATATGATTTTTCAATCAACACGTTGATATGAATATTCTACGATACTAATTTTTCACAAAACGTAAGTAAGATGCTTTAGAAACTGCTACTAATAAAAAGATTGTTTGAGTTTTTAAAATTTTTGCCCTCATAACTACACATAATCTCATGAAAATTAATGTAACTACTCCTAATTACGCATATTATAAAATTGTCCAATTAAAACTTCGATATGAATATTCTATAACGCCATTTTTGCACAAAACATAAGTAAGATGCGTTAAAAACTGCTGTTTAAACAATTTGTTTGGCTTTATGAAAATTTTTGGCCGCACAACGACACATAATTTCGCGCAAATTAAAATATTTACTCCTGATTATGCCTATTATAAGATTGTCCTATTAAAATTTTGATATGAATGTTCTATGACGCTAATTCCGCGCAAAACATAAGTAAGATGCATTCAAAACTGCTGTTTGAGTTTTTCATAATTTTTGGCCGCATAACTACGTATAATTCCATGCAAATTAATACAATCAATCCTAATTACGCCTATTATAAAATTGTCCAATTAGAACTTCGATATGAATATTCTATAACGCTAATATTGCACAAAACATAAGTAAGATGCCCTAAAAATCGCTGTTTAAACAAGTTGTTTGGCTTTATGAAAATTTATGGCCGCATAACTACACATAATTTGGTGCAGATTAATATAATTACTCCTAATTATGCCTATTATAAGATTGTTCAATTAACACTTCAAAATGAATATTTTAGGGCACTATATTTCCTCAAAACATAAGTAAGATGCACTAGAAACTGCTATTTCAAAAAGTTAGGTTTTCCAACATTTTTGGCCTCATAACTACATCTAATTTCATGAAAATTAATAGAATTACTCCTAATTGTGCCTATTAAAATATTAAATGATTTGCACTTCGATATGAACATTCTACGACACTAGGTTTGCACAAGACATAAGTAGGTGAATTAAAAACAGCTGTTTAAACAAGTTGTTTGTGTTTAACAAAATTTTTGGCCGCATAAATACACATAATTTCATGCAAAATAATATAACTACTCACAATTATGCCTATTACAAGATTGTCCAATTAAAACTTAGATATGAATATCCTACGATACTATTTTTTCATAAAACATAAGTAAGATACATTAGAAACTGTTGTTTAAACAAGTAGTTTAAGAGTTTTAATATTTTTTTGACTCATAACTGCGCGTAACTTCGTGAAAATTAATATAGTTACCCCTAATTATACCTATTAGAAGATTATCCAATTAATACTTCGATATGAACATTGTACGCACAAATTTTGCACGAAACATAAATAAGATGCATTGAAAAAAGTTGTTTAAACAAATTGATTGAGTTTTTGAAATTTTTTGGCCGCATAACTACATATAATTTCGTAAAAATTAATATAATTACTCATAATTATGCCTATTATATGATTGTCCAATTATAACTTTTATATAAATATTCTATGATGCTAATTTTACACAAAATATAAGTAAGGTGCATTAGAAACCGTTGTTTAAACAAGTTGTTTAAGATTTTCAACATTTTTTGCATCAAAACCACACATAATTTCGAGCGAATTAATATAATTACTCCTAACTATGCCTGTTATAAGATTGTCAAATTAACACTTCGATACGAACATCATAGGACACTATTTGTTCATAAGACATAAGTAAGATACATTAGAAATTGCTGTTTAAACAAGTTGTTTAAGATTTTTAACATTTATTGCCTCATAATGACACATAATTTCGTGAAAATTAATATAATTACTCCTAATTATTCCTATTGGAAGATTATTCAATTGACACTTCGATATGAACATTCTACGATATGAATTTCGCATAAAAAATAAGTAAGATGCATTAAAAATAGCTGTTTAAACAAGTTGTTTGAGTTTTGTAAATTTTTTGGCTGCATAACTAGACATAATTTCACGCAAATTAATATAATTACTCCTAATTATGCCTATTATATGATTTTCCAATTAACACTCCAATATGAATATCCTATAACTGTAATTTTTCATAAAGCAAAAATAAGATACATTTGAAATTGCTGTTTAAACTAGTTGTTTAAGATTTTCAAAATTTATTGTCTCATAACTACATATAATTTCATAAAAATTAATATAATTACACCTATTAGTGCCCATTAGAAGATTATCCAATTAATACCTCGATATGAATATTCTACGACACCAAGTTTGCACAAAACATAGGTAAGATGCATTAAAAGAACAGCAGTTTAAACTAGCTGATTGAGTTTGTCAATTTTTTTTACCGCATAACTATATATAATTTCATAAAAATTAATATAATTACTTTTAATTATACCTATTATAAGATTATCTAATTAAAATTTCGATATAAATATTCTATGACACAAATTTGGCGCAAAACATAAGTAAATGCATTAAAAACTGCTGTTTAAACAAGTTGTTTGACTTTTTTAAATTTTTTGGCCGCATAAACACACATAATTTCGTGCGAATTCATATAATTACTCCTAATCATGTCTATTATAAGATTGTTCAATTAAAACTTCGATATGAATATTCTACAACACTAATTCTGCACAAAACATAAGTGGGAGGCTTTAAAACATAAAACATAAATCAGATGCATTGAGAAAAGTTGTTTAAACAAATTGATTGAGTTTTTAAAAATTTTTGGCCGCATAACTACATATAATTTCATAAAAATTAATATAATAACTCATAATTATGTCTATTATATGATTGTCCAATTATAATTTTTATATGAATATTCTATTACGCTAATTTTGCACAACGACTCTGCGATAGCAAAAGAAGAAAACGGGACCCGACGCCCCTCAGTACCGCCGAAAATGAGTCCGGGAGTGCAAAACACGAAAACGGGATATGACGCCCTCAGTACCGCCGATGTCGAGTCCGGACGCGCAAAACATGAAAACTGGACCCGAAGCCCTCGATACCGTCGAAAATGAGTCTGGGAGCGCAAAACATGAAAACGAGACCCGATGTACTCGGCATCGCCGAAAATGAGTCCGGGAGCACAAAACATGCAAACAGGACACGACGCCCTCGGTACCGCCGAAAACAAGTTCGGACGCGCAAAACATGAAAACGGGACTCGATGCCCTCGGTACCGCCGAAAACGAGTATGGGCGCGCAAAACATGAAAACGAGACCCGACACCCTCTGAACAGCCGATAATGTGTCCGAGCGCGCAAAACAAGATCATGGGACCTGACGCCCCTAGTACCGCCGAAAATGAGTCCGGGAGCGCAAAACGTGAAAACGGGACCCGATGCCCTCGGAACCGCCGAAAATGACTCCGGGAGCGCAAAAAATGAAAACGGGACCGACGCACTCGGCACCGCCGAAAATGACTCCGGGAGCACAAAACATGAAAACGTGACACGACGCCCTCGGTACCGCCGAAAACGAGTCAGGGTGCAAAAAACCTGAAAATGAATCCTGACGCTCCCGGAACTGCTGATGTTGGTGTTGTATCAAATACTATTTATACTTTCCTAATCCCAGTTTTACATCGCACCAAACGACGGTCAATTGCAGACGGGACTTACTTCTAAACCGACTTTAATTTGGACTCGAAAACTATTTTTGGTATTTTTGTATAAAATGGGGGGTTGTAAACAATTGTTTTGATTAAGGAATCCTAAGTAATTAAAAGACAATTAAAAATAGAGAGTAAACAAGTGCAAATAAAATTTTGGTTTTAAACTTAACTATAAAATGTATTCCTAGGGAGTTCGGGATCAATTGTTGCTCTGGATCAATGGTCAACTACCCGTTCATTACTATGAACGACCCGCCGACATAGGTATGCGACCCGTTCAGTGTCCTGAACGACTCGCAGAGGGAATGCTAGGTAAACAATACCGATGTTTGCAGGGCGTTCAGTGTCCTGAACTACCTGCAGACATTGGTCTTGTCGCTGTTCAACAGCGCTGACAGATGGTCAACTACCCGTTCAGTGTCCTGAACGACCAGTTGACATCTGCCAGACAGCCGTCAAACCAATTAACATAGGCTTCTATCGTGTATTATGAACGTTCAATGAAACTAATGGTCAGATTGACTCCTCAACTTTCGTGTGTTGGACTTTATAATGTTATTAGTTCATTAAAATATTTCTAGGATTATGACTAACCCTAAATCAACTTGTTTTATACCTAAGTTCCGTTAATACCGTCGTATAACGCAATTTCCCCTCTCGGGTACTTATGGATCCGAAGATCAACTCAAGCAATGCATAAAATAAAGGTTGGTCAGTTGATATTAACAACCACACCGGACTTGGCCTTCGTCAGCGGGTTTATCATACAAAACAACAATCAATTCATGTAAAGATATTATTAACGTGCAACAAGTTGAACATAATACAACAATAAAAACGTAGCATAATCATCAATCCATTCACAACAATCTACCCTAATCCCTAAGAACAAGTAAACTACTCAGTCATGATAAAAGAACACAAAGAAAAATAAAAAAAATAAGAGATCATGTTGATAAAACCGAAGATCTCAAGATGAGCGAGGTGCTGTCTTCGTGGTCGAATTTCTCTCGAAATTCGTGCTCTCCAAGGTTGGTAGCCGCCTCCAATCTCTTCCCTTGAAACCCTACAAGATCCTCCCTCGAATCCCTGCAAAAACTCTCCTTTTATAAGCCCCAAAACGCGTCTCCAAAACAGATCTTCAGCAGATTTCCTTCCAAAACTAGGCAGTGTCTTCAACTACCCGTTGACAGTGGTGAACGACCCGTTGGGTCTTGTTCTGCCACGTAAAATCAGATGCAACCATTTACATTGATGTATGCCAATACCTGAGTGTCTGGTGGTGCAAATCCAATGTGGACGACCCGTTGGCAATGGTGAGCGACTCGCATACATCAATGTTCCAATGTAGAACTACTCGCCTGCCTCTGCAAAAACTGCTGAACTGATCGCAAACAATGGTGGACGACCCGTTGACCTCTGCTCAGGGCCTCTACATGACATCCCGCCTTCCGAAGCACTTTTTCAGTTGTCGGTTTTACTTGGCCAACTGTACAAACCAAGACGAGACATGGCGCGAAAAACATAAAAATGAAACCCGACGCCCCCGGAACCGCCGAAAACGAGTCCGGGAGAGCAAAACGTAAAAACAAGACCCAACGCCCACGGTACCGCCGAAAATGAATCCGGGCACAAAACTTGAAAACGGGACCATACACCGACGGTACCGCTGAAAAAGATTTCGGGAGCGCAAAAAATGAAAACGGGAAGGAACGCCCTCAGTACCGCCGAAAATGAGTCCGGGAGCGCAATATATGAAAACGGGACCCGACGCACTCGGCACCGCCGAAAACGATTCCGGGCGAGCAAGACATTAAAATGGGACCCGACGCCATCGGAACCGCCGAAAATGAGTCTGGGCGCACAAAACATGAAAACGGGACACGACGCCCTCGGTACCTTCTTAAACGAGTCCGGTAGCGTAAAACATGAAAACGGGACCCGACGCCTTCGGTACCGCCAAAATTGAGTTCGGGCGCGCAAAACATGAAAATGAGACCCGACGCCCTCGGTACCGCTGAAAACGAGTAAGTGAGCGCAAAACATGAAAACGAGACCCGACGCCCTCGGTACCGTTGAAAACGAGTCCGGACGCGCAAAACATTAAAACGGGAGCCGACACCCTCGGTACCGCCGAAAATGAGTACGGGGAGAAAGACATGAAAACGGGACCCAACACCCCCGAAGCTGCCAAAAATGAGTTCGGGATCGGAACACGTGAAAACGGGCTCAAAAACTTGTCTGGGAGCAGACAACATGAAAACGGGAAGGGAAGCTCATGGTACCGCCGAAAATGAGTTCGCGAGCGCAAAAAATGAAAACAGGACACGACGCCCTCGATATCGCCGAAAATGAGTCGGGGCTTGAAAAACATGAAAACGGAACCCGACGCCCCCGGAACCGCCGATAATGTGACCGGGAGCTCAAAATGTGAAAACAAGTCCTGACGCCAACGGTACCGCCGAAAATGAGTTCGGGCGCTCAAAACATGAAAATTGGACCCGACGCCCACGAAACCGCCGAAAATGAGTCTGGGAGAGCAAAAAATGAAAACGGAAAGGGACGCTCTTGATACCGCCGAAAATGAGTCCGGGAGCGCAAAACATGAAAACAGGACCCGACGCACTCGGCACCGCCAAAAACGATTTCGGGCGCGCAAAACACTAAAACGGGACCCGACGCTATCGGAACTGCCGAAAACGAGTCCGGGCGCACAAAACATGAAAACGAGACCAGACGCCCTCGGTACCGCCTTAAACGAGTCCGGGAGCGTAAAACATGAAAACGGAACCCGACACCTTAGGTACTGCCGAAATTGATTTTGGGCGCGCAAAACATGAAAATGGTACCCGACGCCCTCGGAACCGCTGAAAACGAGTCCGGGAGCGCAAAACATGAAAACGGGACCCGACCCCCTCAGTACCGTCGAAAACGAGTACAGGCGTGCAAAACATGAAAACGGGACCCGACGTTCTCAGAACCGCCGAAAATGTGTTCGGGCGCGCAAAACAAGAAAACGGGACCCGACACGCCAGAAACTTTAAAAAACGAGTTCAGGAGCGCAAAACGTGAAAACGGGACTCGACGCCGTTGGTACCGCCAAAAACATGTCCGGGAGCAGACAACAAGAAAACGGGAAGGGAAGCCCTTGGTACCGCCGAAAATGAGTCCGGGAGCGCAAAATAAGAAAACGGGACCCGACGCACTCGGTACCGCCGAATATGAGTCCGGACGCAAAAAACATGAAAACGGGACCTGACACCATGAGTACAATTGAAAACGACTCCGGGAGCGCAAAATATGAAAAAGGGATCAGACGCCCTCGGTACTGCCGAAATCGAGTCTAGGCGCACAATACATGAAAACGGTACCTGACGCCCTAGTTACCGCCGAAAACATGTCCGGGAGCAGAAAACATGAAAACGGCACCGGACGCCCTCGGTACCGCCAAAAACGAGTCTGGGCGCACAAAACATGACCATGGGACCCGACGCCCCCGGAACTGCCGAAAATGAGTCCGTGCGCGCAAAAAATAAAAATGGGACCCGACGCCCTCGGTACCGCCGAAAATGAGTCCGGGAGCACAAAACATGAAAACGGGAGCCGACGCACTCGGCACCGCCGAAGATGAGTCCGAGAGCACAAAACATGAAAACGGGACACGACGCCCTCGGTACCGCCGAAAATGAGTCCCGGCGCGCAAAGAATGAAAAACGGGACCCGACGCCCTCGGAACCGCCGAATATGAGTTCGGGAGCGCAAAAATGAAAACGGGACTCGACGCCCTCGATAACGCCGAAAACGAGTCCGGGTGCGCAAAAGATGAAAAAGGGACCCTATGCCCTCGGTACCGTCGAAAATGAGTCCGGGAGCACAAAACATGAAAACGGGACCCGACGCACTCGACACCTCCGAAAATGAGTCCGAGAGACACAAAACATTAAAACGTTACACGACGCCCTCGGTACCGCCGAAAATGAGTCCGGGCGTGCAAAACATGAAAACGGTACCCGACGCCCACGGTACCGCCGAAAATGAGTCCAGGAGCGCAAAACATGAAAACGGGAAGGGACGCCCTCGGTACCGCCGAAAACGAGTCCGGGAGCGCAAAACACAAAAACGGGACCTTACGCCCTCGGTACAGCCGAAAACGAGTCCGGACGCGCAAAACATGAAAACGGGACCTGATGCCCTGGTACCGCCGAAAACGAGTCCGGGCGCGCAAAACATGAAAATGGGATCTGACGCACTCAGTACCGCCAAAAATGAGTCCGGACGCGCAAAACATGAAAACGGGAACCGACGCGCTTAGTACCTCCGAAAATGAGTTCTGGCGCGTAAAACATGAAAACGGGACCCGACGCCAACGGTACCGCCGAAATTGAGTCCGGGAGCGCAAAAAAGAAAAATGGGACCCGACGCCCTCGGTACCGCCGAAAATATGTCCGAGAGTGAAAAACATGAAAACGGGAAGGGGGCCAGTACCGTCGAAAACGAGTCCGGTAGCGCAAAACATGAAAAAGGGACTCTAGGCCCTCGGTACTGCCGAAAACGAGTTCGGGAGACCAAAATATGAAAACGGGACCCGACGCACTCAGCACTGCCGAAAATGAGTCTGGGAGCACAAAACATGAAACCGGGACATGACTCCCTCAGTACCGCCGAAAATGATTTAGGTCGCGCAAAACATGAAAACGAGACAGACGCCCTCGGAACCGTCGAAAGCGAGTCAAATTGCACAAAACATGAAAACGGGACATGACGCCCACGGTTCCGCCGAAAATGAGTTCGGGAGCGCAAAACATGAAAAACGGGACCCGACGCACTCGGCATCGCCGAAAACCAGTCCGGAAGCACAAAACATGAAAACGGGACATGACGCCCTCAGTACCGCCGAAAATGAGTACGGGAACGCAAAACATGAAAGCAGGACCCAACGCCCTCGGAACCGCCGAAAATATGTTCGGGAGCGGAAAACAGAAAACGGGACCCGACGCCCTCGGAACCGCAGAAAACGAGTCTGGGCGCACAAAACAAAAAACGGGACCCGACGCCCCCGGTACCGCATAAAATGAGTTCGGGAGCGCAAAATGTGAAAACGGGACCCGACGCCCTCGGTACCGCTAAAAACATGTCCGGGAGCGGACAACATGAAAACGGGAAGGGATGCCCTCGGTGATGGCGATCAAGTCATGGCAGGTTTATAGGTGAACAATCATGATCAAGGAAGCAAGTTCTGGACCAGTTCTCAGTTTGAAGAACCAGGCCCAAGTCATATTTACAATTAATTTACGAAACAGCAGCTCTCTGGACAGATTCGGACTGGGCCAGTATTTTGGGCATAACTCTCTCATAAAGGCTCGAATTTGGGTGATTCAAATTTCTGTGATCAGATGATGAAATGGACTATCTTTTTTGGTGTTTTTAGTTTCTCCAGATTCCAGAGTCTTCTTGGTCAAACCCTCGTGTCAAGTGAGTGTGGTCACTGAGGAGCCAGCCAGCATTTAGTTTCTTGGAACTTCTCTTTTGAGTCTCTCTATGTTTTAATTACATTTTGGAAATAGCAGTAGTAGTTAATGTTGTTTTATTGTGTTTTTGATATTTGCAAAAGTAGTTAAGAAATTATTAATTACTAGGGAGTTTCTAAAGTTGAGTTGTATGGCTATATCAAGTCTAATTTCTGAATGTAAACTCGTTGAATTCTTATGAAAAAGTTTATCGTGAGTTGAGTTTATCTCCTCTTTTATCCTACTGTGAGTTGAGAGTATCCTCCAGTTGTGATTTTATCATTGAACGTGTGCGTGTCCTTGGACGATTCATAGCTCGAACGCAATCAGTTGGTATCAGAGCAGCAGGCGAGAAAACGAGTCCGGGAGGGTAAAACATGAAAACGGGACCCGACGCCATGATACCGCTGAAAACGAGTCCAGGCGCAAAACATGAAAACGGGATCCGACGCCCTCAGTACCGCCGAAAACGAGTCCGGGTGCGCAAAACTTAAAAATGGGACCTGACGACCCCGGAACCGCCGAAAATGAGTCTGGGCACGCAAAACAAGAAAACGGGACCCAACGCCCTGGTACCGCCGAAAACGAGTCCGGGAGTGCAAAACACAAAAACGAGACCTTACGCCCAGATACCGCCGAAAATGAGTCCGGGTGCGCAAAACTTAAAAATGGGACCCGACGCCCCCGGAACCGCCGAAAATTAGCCCGGGCACGCAAAACAAGAAAACGGGACCCGACGCCCCGGTACCGCCGAAAACGATTCCGGGAGTGCAAAACACAAAAACAGGACCTTACGCCCCGATACCGCCGAAAATAAGTTCGGGCGCGCAAAACATGAAAACGGGATCCGACGCCCTCAGTACCACCGAAAACGAGTTTGGGTGCGCAAAACTTAAAAATGGGACCCGACGCCCCCAGAACCGCTGAAAACGAGTACGGGCGCGCAAAACAAGAAATCAGGACCAAACGCCCCGGTACCGCCGAAAATGAGTCCGGGAGCGCAAAACACAAAAATGAGACCTTACGCCCTCGATACAGCCGAAAATGAGTCCGGGCGCGCAAAACATGAAAACGGGACCCGACGCCCCGGTACCGCCGAAAACGAGTCCAGGAGCACAAAATATGAAAACGGGACACGACACCCTCGGTACCGCCGAAAACGAGTACGGGCGCGCAAAACATGAAAACAGGACCCGATGCCCTAGGTGCCGTCGAAAACATGTTCGGGAGCGGATAACATGAAAACGGAACCCGACGCCCTCCGAACCGCAGAAAACGAGTCCGAGCGCGCAAAAGAAGAAAACAGGACCAGACGTCCCCGGTACCGTCGAAAACGAGTTCGGGAGCGCAAAACGTGAAAACGGGACCCGACGCCCTCGGTACCGCCAAAAACATGTCCGGGATCGGACAACATAAAAACGGGAAGGGATGCCCTCGGTACCGCCGAAAACGAGTCCGGGAGCACACGAAAACGGGACCTTACGCCCTCGGTAGAGCCGAAAACGAGTCCGGGCGCGCAAAACATGAAAACAGGACCCGACGCCCGGGTATCGCCGAAAACGAGTCCGCGAGGGCAAAACATGAAAACGGGATCTAACGTCGTCAGAACCACCGAAAACGAGTCCGGGTGCGTAAGACGTAAAAATAGTACCAGACGCCTCCGAAACTGCCGAAAACCAGTCCGGGCGCGCAAAATAAGAAAACGGGACCCGACGCCCCGGTACCGCCGAAAACGAGTCCGGGAGTACAAAACACGAAAACGGAACCTTACGCCCTCGATACAGCCGAAAATGAGTCCGGGCACGCAAAACATGAAAACGGGACCCGTCGCCTTAGTACCGCCGAAAACGTGTCTGGGAGCGTAAAACATGAAAACAGGACCTAACGCCCTCGGTACCGCCGAAAACGAATCCGGGCGCGCAAAAAAATGAAAACGGGACCCGACGCCCACGGTACGGCCGAAAATGGAACCCGACGCCCTCGTTACCGCCGAAAACATGTCCTAGAGCGAAAAACATGAAAATGGGAAGGGACGCCCTCGGTACCGCCGAAAACGAGTCCGGTAGCTCAAAACATGAAAAAGGGACCCTACGCCCTCGGATACGCCGAAAACAAGTCCGGGAGCACAAAACATGAAAACGGGACACGACGCCCTCGGTACCGTCGAAAACGATTCTGGGCGTGCAAAACATGAAAACGAGACCCGACGCACTCGGCACCGCCGAAAAACGAGTCCGGGAACACAAAATATGAAAACGTGACACGACACCCTCGATACCGCCGAAAACAAGTACGGGCGCGCAAAACAAGAAAACATGAGCCGACGCCCTCAGAACCGCCGAAAATATGTTCGGGAGCGGAAAACATGAAAACAGAACCTGACGCCCTCCGAACCGCAGAAAACGAGTCCGAGCGCGCAAAAGAAGAAATCGGGACCAGACGCCCCCGGCACTGCCGAAAACGAGTTCTGGAGCGCAAAACGTGAAAACGGGACCCGACGCCCTCGGTACTGCCAAAAACATGTCCGGGATCGGACAACATGAAAACGGGAAGGGATGACCTCGATACCGCCGAAAACGAGCCCGGGAGCGCACAACATGAAAACGGGACCCAACGCCCTCAGTACCACCAAAAACGAGTCTGGACGCACAGAAAATGAAAACGGGTCCCGACACCCTCGGTACCGCCGAAAACGAGTCCGGACGCGCAAAACAAGAAAACGGGACCCGACGCCCCGGTACCGCCGAAAACGAGTCCGGGAGCGCAAAACACGAACACGGGACCCATACGCCCTCGTTTCAGCCGAAAACAAGTTCGAGCGCGCAAAACATGAAAACAGGTCCTGATGCCCCGGTATAGCCGAAAACGAGTCCGGAAGCGCAAAACATGAAAACGGGACCCGACGCCCTCAGTACCGCCGAAAATGAATCCGAGCGTGCAAAAAATGAAAACGGGACCCGTCGCCCACGGTACGGCCGAAAATGGAACCCGACGCCCTCGTTACCAACGAAAACATGTTCGAGCAAAAAACATGAAAACAGGAAGGGACGCCCTCGGTACCGCCGAAAATAAGTCCAAGCGCACAGAAAATGAAAACGGGACACGACACCCTTGGTACCGCCGAAAATGACTCCGGGAGCCCAAAACATGAAAAACGGAACCGACGCCCTCGGTACCCCCGAAAATGTGTCAGGGCGCACAAAATATGAAAACAGGACACGACACCCTCGGAACAGCCAAAAATGACTCTGGGAGCGCAAAACATGAAAAAGGGACCCGACGCGCCCGGTACCATCGAAAACGAGTACGGGAGCGCAAAACGTGAAATCGAAACCCGACACCCCTGATTCCAACGAAAATATGTCCGGGAGCGCAAAACGTGAAAATGGGACCCGACGACCTTGGTACCGGTGAAAACGAGTCCGGGAGCGCAAAATAAGGAAATGAGATCTGAGATCCTCGATACTGCCGAAATGAAGTCCGCGCGCGTAAAACATGAAAATGGGACCCGACACCCTCTGCACCGCCAAAAACATGTCCGGGAGCGAAAAATATGAAAACGGGACCTGACGCCCTCAGTACCGCCGAAAACTAGTTCGGGCGCGCAAAAGTTGAAAATGGGACCCGACGCCCCCGGAACCGCCGAAAATGATTCCGAGCGCGCAAAACAAGAAAACGGGACCCGACTCCCCGGCACCGCCAGAAATGAGTCCGCGAGCGCAAAACACGAAACGGGACCGTACGCCCTCGGTAGAGCCGAAAACGAGTCCGGGCGCGTAAAACATGAAAATGGGACCCGACGTCCTGATACCGCCGAAAACGAGTCCGGGCGCGCAAAAGATAAAAACGGGACACGACGCCCTCGGTACCGCCGAAAACGATTTTGGGCGTGCAAAACATGAAAATGGGACCCGACGCACATGGCACCGCCGAAAAACGAGTCCGGGAGCACAAAATATGAAAATGGGACACGACACCCTCGGTACGGCCGAAAACGAGTACGGGCGCGCAAAACATGAAAACGAGACCCGACGCCCTCGGATCCGCCGAAAACATGTTTGGGAGCGGAAAACATGATAACGGAACCCGACGCCCTCCGAACCGCAGGAAATGAGTCTGGGCGCGCAAAAGAAGAAAACGGGACCAGACGCCCCCTGTACCGCTGATATCTCATTATTTTAGCTACATTTCTGACCAAATTTTGTACCAAAACCTGTGTCCAAAACTATAAAATCATGTTTATTTTATTGAATATTTGTAGAATGTGGTACTGCTGCAAGTTTATTCTTATTTTGCAGGAATCAGGTGAAATCGATGAAGAATATGGAATTCAGAAGTATCTACACGGTCCGTGTACCATCTCACACGGACCGCACAATCTCAACTCGACCGCCTATACGACCACAAACGCGACCGTGTAAACACGCAAGCACACGGTCCGTGTGGAACCTTACACGGACCATGTCAGACGGTGCTGAAAATAGTTCCTGAAATTGGAAAGAAGTTTTATTGATGAAAGGTCGGCCCAAAAAGGATATAAGCGGGATTTCTCCGTCCAGAGAGGCATTCTATCACAGAGAGACAGTTTTCTAGGGTTTGGATTTGACGGCTAAGCTTGGAGACGAAGTTGAGAAGCGAAAAACGCAAATTTCTTCACGGATCTTCTTCGTTCTTCGAGTTTTGTGATGGATATCTCTTTTATCTTTTGTTTTATCTGTTTTAGAACCATGTTTGAGTAGATTTCTTAGTTTCTAGAGCTGTGATGTAATTGAATGTTTTGTTTTGCATGTTAGCTATTGGATTTTTGTATTGAAATTTGTGTTTGCTTGATTGAGTTTAAATTTTAATTGCTTAGAGTAAATTATTTGATTCTTACTGGTTTGCTAATAGGTGCATGGCTACATCTATAGAGCAAAAGAACCCTTAAAAGTCTCTCAACCAATCTAAGTACATAAGGTAGAATTTAGGATCCGAGAGGTGAAACCAAGTAGTAGCCGAAAGGTGAACTTTTTCTCATATCGACGGATAGAGGATGCCTTTAGTATACCAAGCAACTAGGTAATTCAAACCAATAAACGACAGTTGAGGTCTAGAACCCGACGAGGGCAGATATTGCAATTCCATACCGAGTTAATGAACCAACAAACGACAGTTGAGGTTTAGGAACATTAGGTCTGGTCAGTAGAACCCTACACAAAGGAACAATACAAGAAAACAATAGCTGCTGCATTCACTCGAGGAGCCACACGGACCGTGTACGACAGTCATTTTCGGCGGTACCGAAGGCGTCGGGTCCCGTTTTCATGTTTTCCGCTCCCGGACACATTTTCAGCGATTCCGAGGGTGTCGGGTCCCGTTTTCATATTTTGCGCGCACTCACTCATTTTCGACGTTACCGAGGGCGTCGGGTCCCGTTTTCATGTTTTGCGCTGCCGGACTCATTTTCGGAAGTACCGAGGGCGTCGGGCCCCGTTTTCATGTATTGCGCGCGCCCAGACTCGTTTTCGGCGGTACTGAGGGCGTCGGGTCCTATTTTCATGTTTTGCGCTGCCGGACTCATTTTCGGCCGTACCGATGGCGTCGGGTCTCGTTTTCATGTTTGGAGCGCCCGGACTCGTTTTTGACGGTACCGAGGTCGTTGGGTCCCGTTTTCATGTTTTTCTCTCCTAGACTCGTTTTGGACGGTACCATGGCGTCGGGTCCCGTTTTCATATTTTGCGCTGCCAGACTCGTTTGTGGCGGTACCGTGGGCGTTCGGGTCCCGTTTTCATGTTTTACACTCCTAGACTCGTTTTCGACGGTACCGTGGGCGTCGGGTCCTGATTTCATTTTTTGCGCTGTCGGACTCGTTTTCGGTAGTACCGGTGGCGTCGCGTCTCGTTTTCATGATTTGAGTGTCCGAACTCATTTTTGGCGGTACCGAGGGCGTCGGGTCCCGTTTTCATGTTTTGCCCTCCCGGACTCGTTTGCGGCTGTTTCGTGGGCGTCCCAACCCGTTTTCATATTTTTCGCTCGCGAACATGTTTTCGGTGGTACTGAGGGTGTCGGGTCCCGTTTTCATGTTTTCCGCTCTCGGACTTGTTTTCAGCGGTACAGTTGGCGTCGTGTTCCGTTTTCATGTTTTGCGTTCCCGGACTCATTTTCAGCTGTACCGAGGGCGTCTCATCCCGTTTTTATGTTTTCTGCTCCCGGACATGTTTAAGGCGGACATGTTTAAGGCGGTACCGAGGGCGTCCCATCCCGTTTTCATTTTTCCCGCTCCTAGATATGTTTTTGGCTGTACCAAGGGCGTCGGGTCCCGTTTTCATGTTTTGGGCTCCCGGACTCATTTTCGGCGGTACCGAGGCCGTCGGCTCTCATTTTCATCTTTTGCACGCACGTACTGCTAATCGTCGGTACCAAGAGCGTCGTGTCCCGTTTTCATGTTTTGTGCTCCCGGACTCGTTTCCGGCGATACTGTGGGCGTCGGGTCCCGTTTTCATGTTTTGCGCGCCCGGACTCGTTTTCGACGATACCGGGGGCATCAGGTCACTTTTTTATGTTTTGCGCTCCCGACTCGTTTTCAGCGGTTCCGAGGGCGTCGGGTCCCGTTTTCATGTTTTGCGCTCCTGGACTCATTTTCGACGTTACCGTGGGCGTCGGGTCCCGTTATCATGTTTTGCGTGTCCGGACTCGTTTTCGGCGGTATCGAGGGTGTAAGGTTCCGTTTTCATATTTTGCGCTGTCGGACTCGTTTTCGGTAGTACCGAGGGCGTCGGGTCGCGTTTTCATGTTTTGAGCGCCCTGACTCGTTTTCTGCGGTGTCGAAGGGGTCGGGTCCAGTTTTCATGTTTTGCTCACCCAGACTCGTTTTCGGCGGTACCGAGGGCGTTCCATCCCGTTTTCATGCTTTACGCTCCCGGACATGTTTTCGGCGATACCGAGGGCGTCGAATCCCGTTTTCATGTTTTGCGCCCCCGGACTCATTTTCGGCGGTATCGAGGGCGTCGGGTCCCGTTTTCATGTTTTGCGCTCCCGGACTTATTTTCGGCGGTATCGAGGCGTCGGCTACAGTTTTCATGTTTTGCGATCCCACACTCGTTTTCGGCGGTACCGAGGGCATCGGGTCCCGTTTTCTTATTTTGCGCTCACGGACTTATTTTCGGCGGTTCCGAGGGTGTCGGGTCTTGTTTTCTTCTTTTGCACTCCGAGACTCGTTTGCAGCGGTACCAAGGGCGTCCCATCCCGTTTTCATGTTTTCTGCTCCCGGACATGTTTTCGGCGGTACCGTGGGCGTCGGGTCCCGTTTTCATGTTTTGCGTGCCCGTACTCGTTTTCGGCAGTACTAAGGGTGTCGGGTCCTGTTTTCATGTTTTGCGCGCCCGGACTCATTTCCATCGGTACCGAGGGCGTTGGTCTTATTTTCTTGTTTTGCGTCCGGACTTGTTTTCGACGGTACCGAGGGCGTCGGGTCTTATTTTCTTGTTTTGCACTCCTGGACTCGTTTTCGGCGGTACCGAGGGCGTCCCATCCCGTTTTCTTGTTTTTCGCTTCCGGACATGTTTTACGGCAGTACCGTTTTCATGTTTTGCGCTCCCGGACTCATTTTCGATGGTACAGAGGACGTCAGGTCTTGTTTTCTTATTTTGCGCTCCCTAACTCATTTTCGGCGGTACCGAGGGCGTCCAATTCCGTTTTCATGTTTCTCGCTCCTGGACATGTTTTTGGCCGTACCGATGGCGTCGGGTCCGGTTTTTTTGTTTTGTGCTCCCGGACTTATTTTCGGCGATACCGAGGGCGTCGGGTCCCTTTTTCATGTTATGCGCTCCTAGACTCATTTTCGGCGGTACCGGGGGCATCGAGTCCTGTTTTCTTATTTTGCGCGCCCGAAGTCATTTTTGGCGGTACCGAGGGCATCGGGTCCCGTTTTCATGTTTTTCTCTCCCGGACTCATTTCCGGCGGTATCGGGGGCGTTGGGCCCTCTTTTTATGATTTGCGCTCCCGACTCGTTTCGGCGGTACAGAGGGTGTCGGGTCCCGTTTTCATGTTTTGCGCTCCCAGACTCGTCTTCGGCGGTACCGAGCCCGTCGGGTACCATTTTCATCTTTTGCACGCCCGGACATGTTTATGGTCGTACCGAGGACGTCGTGTCCCGTTTTCATTTTTTATGCTCCCGGACTCATTTTCGGCGGTACCGTGGGCGTCAGGTCCGGTTTTCATGCTTTGCGCGCCCGGACTCATTTTGAGCGGTACCGAGGGCGTCGGGTCCCGTTTTCATGTTATGCGCTCCCGGACTCGTTTTCGGCCGTACCGAGGGCGTCGGGTCCGATTTTCATGTTTTGAGCGCTCGAACTCATTTTCGGCGGAACCAAGGGCGTCGGGTCCCGTTTTCATGTTTTGTGCACTCGGACTCGTTTTCGGCCGTACCAATGGTGTCGGGTCCCGTTTTCATGTTTGGAGCGCCCGGACTCGTTTTTTATGGTACCATGGGTGTCGGGTCCCGCTTTCATGTTCTGCGCTGCCAGACTCGTTTTCGGCAGTACCGGTGGTGTCTGGTCCCGTTTTCATGATTTCAGCGCCCGGACTCGTTTTCGGCGGTCCTGAGAGCGTCGGGTCTCGTTTTCGATGGTACCGTGGGCGTCCAAACCCGTTTTCATATCTTCCGCTCCCGGACAAGTTTTCGGCGGTACTGAGGATGTCGGATCCCGTTTTCATGTTTTTCGCTCCCGGACTTGTTTTCAGCGGTACCAAGGGCGTCCCATCCCGTTTTCATGTTTTCCGTTCCCGGACATGTGTTCGGCGCTACCGAGGGCGTCCCATCCCGTTTTCATGTTTCCCGCTCCCGGACATGATTTTGGCCGTACCGAGGGCGTAGGGTCCCGTTTTCATGTTTTGGGCTCCCGAACTCGTTTTCGGCGATACCGAGGGCGTCCAGTCCCGTTTTCATGATTTGCGCGCCCGGATGCATTTTCGGCGGTACCGAGGGCGTCGGGTCTTGTTTTCTTATTTTGCGCTCCCGGATTCATTTTCGGCAAAACCGAGGACGTCGGGTCCCGTTTTCATGTTTTGCGCTGCCGAACTCATTTTCAGTCGTACTGATAGCGTCGGGTCCCGTTTTCATGTTTTGCATGCCCCGACTCGTTTTCGGCGGTACCGAGGGCGTCAGGTCCCGTTTTCATGTTTTCGGCGATACCGAGGGTGTCGGGTCCCGTTTTCATGTTTTGAGTGCCCTAACTCGTTTTCGGCGGTACCGAGGGCGTCGGGTTCCGTTTTCATGTTTTGCGCTCCCGGACTCGTTTCCGGCGGTACCGTGGGCGTCCCATCCCGTTTTTGATGTTTTCCGTTCCTGGACATGTTTTCGGCGATATTGAGGGCTTCGGGTCCCGTTTTCATGTTTTCTGCTCCCGGACTTGTTTTTAGCAGTACCGAGGGTGTGTCCTGTTTTCATGTTTTGCACTCCCGAACTCATTTTCAGCGGTACCGAGGGCGTCCCGTCCCGTTTTCATGTTTTCCGCTCCCGGACATATTTTCGTCGGTACCGAGGGCGTCGGGTCCCGTTTTTATGTTTTACGCGCCCGGACTCGTTTTCGGCGGTACCGACGGCATCAGGTCTCGTTTAAATGATTTGCGCGCCCGGACTCATTTTCAGCGGTACCGAGGGCGTCGGGTCTTGTTTTCTTGTTTTGCACTCCCGGACTCGTTTTCGGCGGTACCGAGGGCGTCCCATCCCGTTTTCTTGTTTCCCGCTCCCGGACATGTTTATGGCCGTACCGAGGGCGTCGAGTTCTGTTTTCATGTTTTGTGCTCCCGGACTCGTCTTCGGCGGTACAGAGGGCGTCGGGTCAATTTTTCATGTTTTGCGCTCCGGAACTCATTTTCGGCGGAACCGAGGGTGTCGTGTTCCGTTTTCTTATTTTGTGCTCCCGGACTCATTTTCGGCGGTATCGTGGGCGTCGGGTCCCGTTTTCATGTTTTGCGCGCCCGGGCTCGTTTTCGGCGGTACCGATGGCGTCGAGTCCCGTTTTCATGTTTTGAGCGCCTAGACTCATTTTCGGCGGTATCGAGGGCGTCGGGTCCCGTTTTCATGTTTTGCTCTCCCAGACCCGTTTTCGACGGTACCGTGGGCGTCGTGTCTCGTTTTCATGTTTTGCGCTGCCGGACTCATTTTCGGCAGTACCGAGGGCGGCGGTTCGCGTTATCAAGTTTTGTGCTCCCAGACTCGTTTGCAGCGGTACCGTGGGCGTCCCAACTCGTTTTAATATTTTTCGCTCCCGGACATGTTTTCGGCGGTACGGAGGGCGTCGGTCACGTTTTCATATTTTCCGCTCTCGGACTTATTTTCAGCGGTACCGATGGCATCGTGTCCCGTTTTCATGTTTTGCGTTCCCAGACTCGTTTTCGGCGGTACCGTGGGCGTCCAATCCAGTTTTCATGTTTTTCGCTCCCGGACATGTTTTCGGCGGTACCGAGGGCGTCCAATCCCGTTTTCACGTTTTGTGCGCCCAGTCTCATTTTCGGCGGTACCGAAGGCATCAGGTCCCATTTTCATGTTTTGCGAGCACGGACTCATTTTCAGCGGAACCGAGGGCATCAGGTCTTATTTTCTTGTTTTGCGCGCCCGAACTCATTTTCGACGGTACCGAGGTCGTCGGGTCTTGTTTTCATGTTTTGTGCTCCCGGACTCGTCTTCGGCGGTACAGAGGGCGTCGGGTCAATTTTTCATGTTTTGCGCTCCGAAACTCGTTTTCGACGGAACCGAGGGTGCTGTGTCCCGTTTTCTTATTTTGTGCTCCCGGACTCATTTTCGGCGGTATCGTGGGCGTCGGGTCCCGTTTTCATGTTTTGCGCGACCGGGCTCGTTTTCGGCGGTACCGATGGCGTCGAGTCCCGTTTTCATGCTTTGAGCGCCTAGACTCATTTTCGACGGTATCGTGGGCGTCAGGTCCTATTTTCATGTTTTGCTCTCCCAGACTCGTTTTCGACGGTACCGTGGGCGTCAGGTCTCGTTTTCATGTTTTGCGCTGCCGGACTCATTTTCGGCAGTACCAAGGGCGTCGGTTCGCGTTATCAAGTTTTGCGCGCCCGGACTCGTCTTCGGCGGTACCCAAGTCGTCGGGTCCCGTTTTCATCTTTTGCACGCCCGTACTCCTAATCGGCGGTTCCGTGGGCGTCGGGTCCCGTTTTCATGTTTTGCGCTGCCGGACTCGTTTTCGGCATTATTGAGGCGTCGAGTCCCTTTTTCATGTTTCCAGCGTTCGGACTCGTTTTCGGCGGTACCAAGTGTGTCGGGTCGCGTTTTCATGTTTTGCGCTCTCTAACTCGTTTTCAGCGGTACCGTGGGCATCAGGTCCCGTTTTCATGTTTTGCACTGCCGGACTCGTTTTCGGCGGTACCAAGGGCGTTGGGTCCCGTTTTCATGTTTTGCGCTCCCGGACTCGTTTTCGGCGGTACCGTGGGCGTCGGGTCCCTTTTTATGTTTTGCGCTCCCGACTTGTGTTCGGCGATACCGAGGGTGTCGGGTCCCATTTTCATGTTTTGCGCGCCCGGACTCGTCTTCGGCGGTACCGAGGTCGTCGGGTCCCGTTTTCATCTTTTGCACGCCCGTACTCCTAATCGGCGGTACCGAGAGCGTCGTGTCCCGTTTTCATGTTTTGTGCTCCCGAACTCGTTTTCGGCGGTTCCGTGGGCGTCGGGTCCCGTTTTCATGTTTTGCACGCCCGGACTCGTTATTGGTTGTACCGAGGGCGTCGGGTCCCGTTTTCATGTTTTGCGTTGCCGGACTCGTTTTCGGCAGTACTGAGGCGTCGTGTCCCGTTTTCATGTTTTAAGTGCTCAGACTCGTTTTCGGCGATACCAAGGGCGTCAGGTCCTGTTTTCATGTTTTGCGCTCCCTAACTCGTTTTCGGCGGTACCATGGGCGTCGGGTCCCGTTTTCATGTTTTGCGCTGCCGGACTCGTTTTCGGCAGTACCGAGGGCGGCGGGTCCCGTTTTCATATTTTGAACGCCCGGACTCATTTTCGGAGGTACCAAGGGCGTCGGGTCCTGTTTTCATGTTTTGCGCTCCCGGACTCATTTTCGACGGTACCGTGGGCGTCGTGTCCAGTTTTCATGTTTTACGCGCCCAGACTCGTTTTCGGCGGTACCGAGGGTGTCGAGTCCCGTTTTCATGTTTTGCACTGCTGGACACGTTTTCAGTAGTACCGAGGGCGTCAGGTCACGTTTTTCATGTTTTGAGCGCCCACACTCATTTTCTGCGATATCGAAGGCGTCGGGTCACGTTTTCTTGTTTTGCTCTCCCGAACTCGTTTTCGGCAGTACCGAGGGCGTCCCATCCTGTTTTCCTGTTTTCTGCTCCCGAACATGTTTTCGGCGATACCGAGGGCGTCGTGTCCCGTTTTCATGCTTTGCGCCCCCGAACTCATTTTCTGCGGTTTTGAGGGCGTCGGGTCCCTTTTTCATGTTTTGTACGCCCAGACTTGTTTTCGGCGGTACCGAGGTCGTCGGGTCCTGTTTTCTCGTTTTGCGCGCCCGGACTTATTTTCGACGGTTCCGAGGGTGTCAGGTCCCGCTTTCATATTTTGCGTGCCCGGACTTGTTTTCGGCGGTACCGAGGGCGTCGTGTCCCATTTTCTTGTTTTGCCCACTCGGACTCGTTTTCGGCGGTACCGGGGGCGTAGGTTCCCTTTTTGATGTTTTACGCTCCCGGACTCGTTTTCGGCGGTACCGAGTGTGTCTGGTCCCGTTTTTATATTTTACGCGCCCGGACTAGTCTTCGGCGGTACCGAGGGCGTCGGGTCCCGTTTTCATGTTTTGCACTCCCAAACTCATTTTCGGCGGTACCCAGGGCGTCGTGTCCCGAGCGCAAAACATGAAAACGGGACTCGACGCCCTCGGAACCGTCGAAAACGAGTCGGAGTGCGCAAAACTTAGGTTGATATTTGAATTAGAGACCACTCTGATATTTCTAAATATGATATGCTGAAGTATTTTCTAACCGATATTTCTAAATATGACTTGTTAATTTTATTTTTTATGACTAGAATCATTCTCATTTCTCTTATATATTTCTCTATGTTTGTTTGAAATTTATTGAATTTGTACGTGTTACAAGTGTTAAACACGTATAAATACGAACACGTTTAACACGGCGTGCTAGACGTGTCACGTGTCTTAGACGTGCGTATTTAGATTTTTTTAATTTTTAACACATTAAAACACACACGTCCAAACACATATTGACATGACATATTCCGTGTCGAACACGTCATGTGCTCGCATGTTTATCAATACCCAACCTAATCGCTATTCCACATCTTTGAAATGTTCTTTTTTTTTGTTTGGAGAATATTTCATGTTCTACCTCACAAGTGACAAGTGAATATTTCGAGGTATTCAGTATTTTCTCGAATATATTTCGAGGTATTCAGTATTTTCGAGAATATTTCGAGGTACTCAGTTCTTCGAGAAAAGTATGAAGTTTTCAAGAATATTGTCGATAACATTGTTCTATGAAATTTTCAAAATGATGTTGAGGTACTCATTATTTCAAAAGATTTCAGAAAATATGTTTGAAATTACCCAAGATTCCTCGAGATTCTTGAAGAAAGGTCAAAAGGCACTACAATAAAACTTAGCTTTATTAATAGTTTTTAATAAAAATCGTTAGCAACATTAGGCGATGGTATTTTAAAAAATAAATTTAACTATTTTATAACGGTTTGAAAGAAAAAAATATTATAAAAATATGTCAGAAAATGTAAAAAATTTGTTGGACAACCTTTGACGCTGAATTTTACTAACGGTTATGAATAAAAAGTCGCTACAAAAGCTTTTTACACTAGTTTTGCTAATAGTTATTAATAAGAAACAATTAGCAAATGTTCATATGCATAAAAAAAACTAATATTTCTCAGCTTTAGTACATCTCTCTGACCGCCATCAGCTGATTCCTTTATCTTCTTCAACCAGTTTCTGATCTGAGATATATTTTCTTATCTCTAAATTAGATCTTAAAATTCATTATTGAATCTTTTTTTTAATTTGTATATTGTGTCTGCTCTAGAAGTTCATCTGAAACCTAATCTTTCTTCTTAAGGTGTAAATTTTTTATCTCTAATTTAGCTTTTATTTTTTTTAATTTTAGCATAATTTTAGCCCTCTCTGAAACTCTTACCTTTTTTGTGCTAGCTTTTAATGACTTTGGAGATCTTGATGAAGTTAGCCTCTTTTATTTGTATATTTAATTTCTCTTTGTTTGGGACTAAAGTTATTTTATATTTTATATATTTTATCTATTTGGTAACTTCAAACTCAATAAATTGTAAAATGATAATTTCAGATGTGAAATAAGATTGGCTTACAATCATGAATTCGAAAATAATTTTAATTTGTAGCCTTATAAAATCAATAAAGCAGAATAATATTAATTTCTAATATCTCTAAAAAAATTAATTTTTTTATTCTAAATTATTGTAGCTATTACTTCGTAATTAGTAGAAGCTTGAGGTTTGTACTTATTGTTAGCAACTTATTTTATTATATCTATAATGTGATTCTTTTTTTAATATTTTTTTCTTAATTGACTGCTTAGAAATCCTTTCAACATATAATTAGTTATTTGCATTAATTATTGATTTTAGATTTAAAAAATATAGATTTTAAAAAAAAACCTTCGCTAACGGTTTATTAGCAAAAACCGTTAGCAAAAAATTAAAAAAATTCACAACACTCCTTGCTAATGGTTTTTTAGTAAGAATCGTTAGCAAAATTTTAAAAAGAAAATTCACAACACCCTTTGCTAATTGTTTGTGCTAAAAAACCGTTAGCAAAATTTCAAAAAAAATAGCAAAAACCGTTAGTAAAACTTCAAAAAAAAACTTCAACATCCATTACTAACGGTTTTTTAGCAAAACTTCAAAAAAAATTGCAGTACCCTTTGCTAACGGTTCCTAACTAATAACCGTTAACAAATATTCATCCAGCGCTTCTCTTTTCCTAACGGTTGTTTATACCTTTCCTAACTCCCCCTCCTCCCATTACTTACGGTTGCAAAACCGTTAGTGTTTTTTTTTTTGCGTAGTGAGGTATAATAGTTCATATAAATCAGGATCAATATTAATATTTGTGATAATTGGGTCAAAACTGAAGCAAGGTAAAGTTAATGGTTCATCATGCAATATAATTAATCAAACTATAATAGGGTGTGCATGGTACTTTTTATTTACAATAAAGGATCCTTACAAATATGGATGGCTTGTTAATTACAAAAAATGATGGAAATTATAATTCATTTAATGTGAGTTAATTAGCCAGAAAGCTTTTTATGCAAAATCCGGAAGCCATGTTATTTTTTTCTTGTGCACAGAGGGAACTATTATTTTGTGTGGCCCCTTTCTATGCATTAATCATGAACTGAGAGTGCTTCATGGGAACAGGTCCTCAAGTAATTGTACTCCATTTGTGTAAACATAAAAGTCCCTGAGACTAGTATTTTGCACGACCTGGTTATCAGCGAAATAGAACAAGCACAAAATATTCATCGACCTGTCAGTGATCGACCATGATATGTCAATGAAATTGTTAGGTACTGATGAAACGGCAATTGTCTAAAAGATCAAGGATGACACCTCAAAAGTAAAGCGCACAAAAGGAATTATGTGAAGTATAATCGAAGATCCTATTAAAATATGATTGGAAATTGACAACCTTGATCGAGTACTATCGGAAGTTATATTTCATTACTTACTAAGTTCGGAAATGAACCATTCGTATGTAGGAAAGTTTTGATAGCTAGGGGTATTTGGAATTCTGATGATTCAATCATTTTAGATTAATTTAGATAACGTTATAGAAAACATAGCTCAGAATAATTAATATTATAATTCCTCATTTTTTTGATAGATCCATAGAGGCTTTTTCGATCCTCTCAAATTAATATGTCTTTGTTTGCCAATCGGTGGAATTAAAAAGAATTTTTTTGTGGGTAGGCAGTTTTATATGACCAGTTATATGTGACCACGGATTACAAAAGAAAGACGTGATGGATGGGCAGTTATATGTGACCACTTTTCAGAAGCTTCTTAGTTGACTAGCAGTTGAGGGTCACGATTTGTTAATGCCATTTGATCTGAAAGATCACTGGGCAAAGTATGGGGCAAACCCGTACATCACGATCATATCATCGCCAACTGATTTTGGATACACAAAATGGAAGTGCGATTCTATGAATTGTCACGTTAGTTCTAAGGTATTTATGTTGCAAGTTTGCAATCACTTCCTTGTAAGTGACAATTTCCAAAACCTCATCTCAAAATAATCAAGCAGAAATATTAAATTTAAGCAGTGAGTTGATCAGAAGCAAACCGAATATGCCCAAGGCAGCAGGAATGAGTTTGATGAAGAGGATAGAGAGACCGAGGTGCAACTTTGATCTAGCGGCGTGGCTCAGATCAGGCATGGTCACTGAATGAGGTTGTCCTTCAACAAATTCATCATGTCTAACCATAAAATCTTGTTCTTGACGGAGTTTTAAGCTCCATGGTGGATGATATGTTCTGGATTAGACAGACAAGCCGTGTTAAGAAGGATAATTATGTGTTCATGTTTGAGAGTGAAAGTGCGTGTAAAGAGAGTACGAGAGTTACTCTGATCTATAAACTATATGCATATAAAATAAAAATGGATTCCTTAGTCCTAGACAGAATCTTATATAGAAAGAGAAGTCATAAAGATCATAGCGTAAAGTGTATGTGATCATGAGTGGTTATGAAAAAAATTATTGATCATTAAGTAGTTCTTAAGCTCAAAAATATCCATCTTGAAAACTATTCAAGATGAACATTAGATAAAAGACCTTATAGGATCTAGAGAATTGACGTCTTTAAGGCTCATTGTTCAAACCTATATTATTGAGCCTTCGACAATATTGATGTCAATAGTTGAGGATGAAGGGCTCAAAGAGAAGATGTAACCTACCATACGAAATACATGTGGATGCTAAATAACAACGGTTGATCTACCATCACTCGAGCGTTATTCGAGTAGCCCTGAAAAGATCATGAACTACAACCCAAATAGCGTCTCCAATAGTTAGTAAAGAAATGACTTTAGAGAATTAATTCTCTGAAATTTTGAAATCCATGTCACCTATTGTCTCATTTGATGAGTTGGACATCTATCAATTACATTTTCATGTACATGAAATCATGAACCCATAACTCTTTTGATTTGACACTAAAAAGGAACAAAGGAGAGCTACAAACAACAGTTGGAAATTTAACTCATCCATAAAATAAAGATAAATGATATAAATACCAATTTTGATATAACTGGACATATTCATAATACACGACTAAATAAGAAGACTAATGTTGCATTCACCCCTAATCTACTCCAACAGAGTCATATTTCTCCTACAAGGCTACAACCGCCTTGGCATCTTGCAAAATCAACACCTCCAGAACATGAGAAAATTCCAGTCAATTTAGCCTCCTATATAAGAAAAAGTTCATTGAAGTATATCCTCCCTTTGCACTAAACCCTAACGTTCAGCAGCCAGGCACTCGGGCTATGTACCAATGTTAAATGATTAAATCACCTTACATGTCGTCGTCGTCATCACGAAGGGTGTTCCCTTTTGCTTCCCTCATTTCACCATCACTACCAGTTAAGTGGGAGGGGCTTATATGGCGTTTCTTCATCACCGGTTCCTCATCCTCATCAGATTCTGAAAAGGCCCTTCTCTTTTTAACTGCTCCAGATGAGGGGCCACCCTGCAAAAAGTAACCAAATACACTCAGACACAAATCGAAGAAACAATTCCTTTATTGTCAGTGCTGCACCAGTTCATATCTACAAGCAAATTTGTTCCTGTTTTCTGATCTCAAATGTTCAATATGTCAAGGACTTTTGAACGTTCCACCAAAAATTATAATTTGAACAAAATAATTTACCAAATTTACATATAGACCCATGCACACAAGTTCTATGGTCATCTTTATGCCCTGCACCACTCTCACCCTAGTACCTTTTCTGAACTTACCATGTCATCAACATCAGAATCATCGAAACCAGCTGCTGCCAGAAGATCATCTGACGATTTAGCTGCATGCCGTGCAGGGCCTGCACCGTCATCTGATCCATTTTCTGGATTGTCAGCATACTCTCTTTCCTCACCCTCATCTTGGGACCTGTCGTTGTACTCCATCTCAGCATATCCCTCATCATCCTCATATTGTGCATCCATTCTCTTATCCTTCTTTCTCCTCTTCCCCCCACCACTACTCCTGCGCCGCCTCCTCTCTCCTCCCTCCTCATCATCATGCCTCGAACGATCTCTCCTCTTGCCGCCAGAAGCATGGGTTGAGCTCTTCCATTGCTCCTGCCAAACAAAAAATAATTAAAAAGTATTAGTCTTTGAAATTGCAGAAAGGCCTTGTCACCTTTCTTACTGCAGGTTTCACCGAGAAAGAAAGAAAAATGTCACTCTTGAACTTGAGAATCGAGAAAGATAGCTCTGACGTACAGGGA
>CAXKVV010001554.1:0-33601 GCA_964058805.1 Schoenoplectus triqueter
GAAATATTATTTTTATATATATTTATGTTAATCTTTGAATGTTATCCTTATTATAAATATTAGATATTGCAATTATTATATTATAAACGAATAGGAGACATCATTTAAAATAACTTTGTGTATTTATGGTGATTTAGTGTCATGAAACAATGATGCAAATGATAGAAAACTTGAATAAACTAACTGAAGAAGTATAGTTTTCAATGTGTTTGTATTCATATTTGTCAGACATTTGTGTCCAAACGGCTCGAGCACTTAATGATTATAATATAAGTCCAAAGAAGACATCATAAAAAATATCTTTGTGTATTTTGGTGACTTTATGAGTTGAAATGATGCTACAAATAATAGAAAAGTAGAATAAACTGAAATATTATTTTTATACACTTGTGTTAATCTTTCAACGTTATCCCTATTATAAAGATTGGAGAATTGGCAATGATTATAATATAAACAAATATGAGATATTATTTAAAATCATTTTGTGCATTTTGGTGATTTAATGCCATGAAATGAGGATACAAATGATAAAAAGTTGAATAAACTAAATCAAGAAGTACAGTTCTCAGTGCATTTGCATTCATATTTGTGCATCATTTGTGTCCAGAAGGCTCGAGCACGCAATGATTATAATATAAAACCCTAGAAGACATCATGAATTTTGTGTGTGTGTGTGTGTGTGTTTTGGTGACTTTATGAGCTGAAATGATGCTGCAAAATAAGAGAAAACTCGAATAAACTAAAATATCATTTTTATATATTTGTGTTAATCCTTCAACGTTATCCCTGTCATAAAGGTTCGAGACTATAATGATTATGATATAAACGAACATGAGACATCATTTATATAAAATTTGATCATTTTGGTCATGGAATGAGGCTATAAATTATAGAAAACATGAATAAACTAACTGAACAAGTACAGTTTTCAATGTATTTGTATTCATATTTGTGCATAACTCGTGTCGAAACAGCTCGAGCAAGTAATGATTATAATATAAACCTATAGAAGACAACATTGAAGACATCTTTGTGTATTTTGATGATTTTAAATGAGGCTACAGATGATTGAAAACTCGAATAAACTGAAATACTCTTTTTAAACATTTGTGTAATCTTTCAACGTTATTCATGTCATAAAGATTCGAGAATATAATAATTATAATCTAAATAAATAGGAGACATCATTTAAAATAACTTTGTGCATTTTGGTGATTTATTGTCACCAAAGGAGATACAAACGATAGAAAATTTGAATAAACTAACTGAAGAAGTACATTTTTCAATGTGTTTGCATTTATATTTATGCGTAATTTGTGTCTGAATGGATTGAGCACATTATAATATAAACCAATAAAATATTTCATGAAAAATATCAGTGTGTATTTTGGTGACTTTATGAGCCGAAATTAGGCTACAAATGATTGAAAACTTGAATAAACTGAAATATTATTTTTATACATTTGTGTTAATCTTTTAACGTTATCTATATTAGAAAGGTTTGAGAATACAATTATTATAATGTAAATGAATAGAAGAGAACATTTAAAATAACTTTGTGCATTTTGATAATTTAATGTCATGAAACGAGGATATAACCGATAGAAAACTTGAATAAACTAACTCAAGAAGTACAGTTTTCAGCGCGTTTGTATTCATTTTTGTGTGCAATTTGTGTTCCAACTGCTCGAGCATGTAATGACTATAATATAAACCCATAGAAAACATCATGAAAAATAATTTTCCGTATTTTGGTGACTTTGTGAGCTGAAATGAGGCTACAAATGATAGTAAACTCAAATAAACTAAAATACTATTTTTATACATTTGTATTAATCTTTTAATGTTGTCCCTGTCATAAAGGTTTGTGAATGTCATGATTATAATATAAATGGATGGGAGGCATCATTAAAATTAGTTTGAGCATTTTGGATTTTGGTGATTTAATGTGATAAAATGATGTTGTAAATGATAGAAATCTTGAATAAAGTAACTAAAGATGTACCGTTTTCAATTCGTATGTATTCATATTTGTGTGTAATTCGTGTCTGAAAAGCTCAAGTATGCAATGATTATAATATAAACCCATTGAAGAAGATATCATGAAAAATATCATTGTGCATTTTGGTGACTTTATGAGTTGAAAAAAGGCTACAAATTATTGAAAACTCAAATAAACTGTAATATTATTTTTATATATTTGTGTTAATCTTTCAAAGTTATCCGTATTATAAAGGTTTGGGAATGTAATGATTATAATATAAATGAATAGAAATATCATTTAAAACAACTCGGTGTTTTTGGATGATTTAATGTCATGAAACAAGCATGCAAATATAGAAAACTTGATGAAACTAACTCAGGATGTACAATTTTTAGCGCGTTGGTACTCATATTTGTGCGTAATTTGTGTCCAAACAGCTCTAACACATAATTATTATTGTATAAAAACATGAAAGACGTCGTGGAATTTTTTTTGTGTTTTCTTATAACTTTATGAGCTGAAATGAGGATACAAATGATGGAAAACTGAATAAACTAAAATATTGTCTTTATACATTTATGTTAATCTTCAATGTTATCCCTGTCATAAAGGTTCGAGAATGCAATAATTAATATAAATGGATATGAGACATCATTTAAAATAATTTGAGCATTTTGGTGATTTAGTATGATGAAATGATGTTATAAATTATAGAAAACTTAAATAAATGAACTAAAAAGGTACAGTTTTCAATGCGTTTGTATTCATATTTGTGTGTTATTCATGTCTGAGCGGCTCAAGTACGCAATGATTATAATATAAACCCACAGAAGACATCATGAAAAATATTATTGTGTATTTTTGTGGCTTATATGAGTTGAAATGATGTCTCACAAATGAAAGAAAACTCGAACAAACTGAAATATTATTTTTATACATTTGTGTTAATCTTTTAATGTTATCCATATTATATAGGTTTGAGAATGTAATAATTATAATATAAACAAATAGAAGACATCATTTAAAATAAATTTGTGCATTCTGATGATTTAATGTATTGAAACGAGGATATAAACGATAGAAAACTTAAATAAAGTACTGAAGAACTACAGTTTTCAATTTATTTGTATTCATATTTGTGTGTAATTCATGTCCGAACGGCTCGAGCACGCAATGATTATAAAATAAACCCATATAAGATATCATGAAAAATATCATTGTGTATTTGGGTGACTTTATGAGTTGAAATAAGGCTACAAAAGATTCAAAACTCGAATAAATTGAAATATTATTTTTATACATTTGTGTTAATCTTTCAAAGTTATCCGTATTATAAAGGTTTGAGAATGCAATGATTATAATATAAACGAATAGAAGACATCATTTAAAATAACTCTATGCGTTTGGATGATTTAATGTCATGAAACGAGCATGCAGATATAGAAAACTTGATTAAACTAACTCAAGAAGTACAGTTTTCAGCACATTTGTATTCATATTTATGCGTAATTTATGTCCGAACGGCTCTAACACATAATTATTATTGTATAAACCCATAAAAGACATCATGAAAAATATTTTTGTGTATTCTGATGACTTTATGAGCTGAAATGAGGATACTAATGATGACAAATTGAATAAACTAAAATACTGTCTTTATACATTCATGTTAAGCTTCAACGTTATCTCTGTCATAAAGGTTCGAGAATGCAATAATTATAATATAAATGGATAGGACACATCATTTAAAATAACTTTGAGTATTTTGGTGATTTAGTATGATGAAATGATGCTATACATGATAGAAAACTTAAATAAATAAACTGAAAATGTACAGTTTTAAATGCGTTTGTATTCATATTTGTGCGTAATTTATGTCTGAGCGGCTCGAACACGCAATGATTATAATATAAACCCACAGAAGACTTCATAAAAAATATCATTGTGTACTTTTTATGATTTTATGAGTTGAAACGAGGCTACAATTGATAGAAAACTCGAGCAAACTGAAATAATATTTTTATACATTCGTGTTAATCTTTTAACGTCATCTATTTTTTTAAGGTTTGAGAATGTAATGATTATAATATTAACGAAGATAAGACATTATTTAAAATAAATTTATGCATTTTAATGATTTAATGTATTAAAACGAGGAAGCAAATGATAGAAAACTTGAATAAAATAACTTAAGAAGTACAGTTTTCAGTGCGTTTTATATTCATATTTGTGCGACATTCATGCCCGAACAACTTGAGCACATAATGATTATAACATAAAATCATAGAAGACATCATAAAAAATATCTCTGTGTATTTTGGTGGCTTTATGAGTTGAAATAAGGCTACAAATATTAGAAAACTAGAATAAACTAAAATATTATTTTTATACATTTGTGTCAATCTTTCAACGTTTTCCCTATTGTAAAGATTTGAGAATGCAGTGATTACGATATAAACGAATTGAAGACATCATTTAAAATAACTTTGTGCATTTTTGTGATTTAATGTGACAAAATGGTGCTATAAATGATAGAAAAGTTGAATAGACTAAAATATTATTTTTATATACTTGTGTTAATCTTTCAGCATTATCTCTATTATAAAGATTTTAGAATGCAATGATTACAATATAAACTAATATGAGACATTATTTAAAATAATTTTGTACATTTTGGTGATTTAATGTCATGAAATGAGGATACAAATGATAGAAACTTGAATAAACTAACTCAAGAAGTACAATTCTCAATGCATTTGCATTCATATTTGTGCATAATTTAGTGTCCGAACGGTTCGAGCACGCAATGATTATAATATAAAACCCTAGAAGATATCATGAAAAATATTGTTGTGTGTTTTGGTGACTTTATGAGCTGAAATGAGGCTGTAAATTAATAGAAAACTCGAATAAATTGAAATATCATTTTTATATATTTATGTTAATCATTCAGCGCTATCCTTATCATAAAGGTTCGAGAATGCAATAATTGTAATATAAACGAACAGAAGACAACATTTATAACAAATTTGATTATTTTGGTGATCTACTGTGATGGAATGAGGCTATAAATTATAGAAAACATGAATAAACTAACTGAATCAGTACAATTTTTAGTGCATTTGTAATCATATTTGTGCATAACTCGTGTTCGAACAACTGGAGCATGTAATGATTATAATATAAACCCATAGAAGACATTGTTGATAATATATTTGTGTATTTTGATGATTTTTAATGAGTTAAAATGAGTCTATAGATGATAGAAAACTCGAATAAACTGAAATGTTATTTTTGTACATTTGTGTAATCTTTCAACGTTATCCATATCATAAAGGTTTGAGAATGCAATGATTATAATCTAAACAAATAGGAGACATCATTTAAAATAACTTTGTGCATTTTGGTGATTTATTGTCATGAAACGAAGATACAAATGATAGAAAACTTGATTAAACTAACTGAAGAAGTACAATTTTCAATGTGTTTGCATTTATATTTGTGCATAATTCATGTCCGAACGGATCGAGCATGCAATGATTATAATATAAACCAATAGAAGATTTCATGAAAAATATCATTGTGTATTTTGGTGAATTTATGAGCCGAAACTAGGATACAAATGATTGAAAACTCGAATAAACTGAAATATTATATTTATATATTTGTGTTAATCTTTTAATGTTATCCATATTATAAAGGTTCGAGAATGCAATGATTATAATATAAATGAATAGAATACAATATTTAAAATAACTTTGTACATTTTGATGATTTATATCATGAAACGAGGATATAAACTATAGAAAACTTGAATAAACCAACTCAAGAAGTACAGTTTTCAGCGCGTTTGTATTCATTTTTGTGCGCAATTTGTTTTCGAACGGCTCGAGCATGTAATAACTATATTATAAACCCATAGAAGACATCATGGAAAATATTTTTGTGTATTTTAGTAACTTTGTGATCTGAAATGAGGCTACAAATTATAGCAAACTCGAATAAACTAAAATACTTTTTTTATACATTTGTGTTAGTCTTTTAACGTTATCCATGTCATAACAGTTTGCGAATGCCATGATTATAATAAATGGATAGGAGACATCATTTAAAATAAGTTTGAGCATTTTGGTGATTTAATGTGACAAAATGATGCTATAAATGATAGAAAACTTGAATAAAGTAACTGAAGATGTACATTTTTCAATGAGTCCATATTCATATTTGTGCGTAATTTGTGTCCGAACGGTTCGAGCACGGAATGATTATAATATAGAACCATAGAAGATATCATGAAAAATATCATTGTGTATCTTGGTGACTTTATGAGTTGAAATAAGGCTACAAATGATTAAAAACTCGAATAAACTGAAATATTATTTTTATACATGTTTGTTAATCTTTCAACATTATCTGTATTATGAAGGTTTTAGAATGCAATGATTATAATATAAACGAATAGAAATCATATAAAGCAATCGGTGTGTTTGGATGATTTATTATAATGAAACCCGCATACAAATATAGAAAACTTGATTAAACTAACTCAAGAAGTACAGTTTTCAGCGCGTTTGTATTCTTATCTGTGCGTAATTTGTGTCCGAACGGCTCTAACACATAATAATCAGTATAGAAACCCATAGAAGACATCATGAAAAATATCATTGTATATTTTTGTGACTTTATGAGTTGAAATGAGGCTACAAATGATAAAAAAACTCGAACAAACAGAAATATTATTTTTATACATTTGTGTTAAACTTTTAACGTTATCCATATTATAAAGGAATGCAATGATTATAATATAAACGAATAGAAGACATCATTTAAATTAAATTTCTGCATTCTGATGATTGATGGTTTTGAAACGAGGAAGCAAATGATAGAAAACTTAAAAAAAGTAACTCAAGAAATATAGTTTTCAATGCGTTTGTATTCATATTTGTGCAAAATTCATGTCTGAACGGCTCGAGCACACAATGATTATAACATAAACCCATAGAAGATATCATAAAAAATATATTTGTATATTTTGGTGACTTTATGAGTTCAAATGAGGCTACAAATAATAGAAAACTAGAATAAACAAAAATACTATTTTTATACATTTGTGTCAATCTTTCAACGTTTTCTCTATTATAAAGATTTGAGAATTCAATGATTATGATATAAACGAATTGGACACATCATTTAAAATAACTTTGTGTATTTTATTGATTTAATGTGACAAAATGGTGCTATAAATGATAGAAAAGTTGAACAAAGTATCTGAAGATGTACAGTTTTCAATGTGTGTATTCATATTTATGCGTAATTCGACTCGGAACTGCTCGATCACGCAATGATTATAATATAAACCCATAGAATATATCATTAAAAATATTATTATATATTTTAATGACTTTATGAGTTGAAATGAGGCTACAAATGATTGAAAACTCGAATAAACTGAAATATTATTTTTATACATTTGTGTTAATCTTTGAACATTATCCATATTATAAAGTTTTGAGAATGCAATGATTATAATATAAATGAATAGAAGTTATCACTTAAAATAACTTTGTGCATTTTGATGATTTTATGTGTTAAAACGAGGATACATATGATAGAAATTTTGATTAAACTAACTCAAGAAGTACAGTTTTCAGTGTGTTTGTATTCATATTTATGCGATATTTGTGTCTGAACGGCTCAAGCATGTTATGATTATAATATAAAACCCTAGTCTTCATGAAAAAAAATGTGTTTTGGTGACTTTATGAGATGAAATGAGGCTACAAAATAATAGAAAACTTGAATAAACTAAAATACTATTTTTATATATTTGTGTTAATCCTTCAAAGTTATCCTTGTCTTATAGGATCGAGAATGCAATGATTATGATATAAACGAACAGGAGACATGAATAAACTAACTGAACAAGTATATTTTTCAATGCACTTGTATTCATATTTGTCCATAAATTGTGTCCGAACAGCTCGAGCAAGTAATGATTATAATATACACCCATAGAAGATATCATTGAAGACATCTTTGTGTATTTTGATGATTTTTAATGAGTTGAAATGAGCCTACAGATGATAGAAAACTCAAATAAACTGAAATACTATTTTTATACATTTATGTAATCTTTCAACGTTATCTATGTCATAATGGTTCGAGAATGCAATGATTATAATCTTAACAAATAGGAGACATCATTTAAAATAACTTTGTGTATTTTGGTGATTTATTGTAACGAAATGAAGATACAAATGAAAGAAAACTTGAATAAACGGATCGAGCACTACAGTTTCAATGTTTTGCATTTATATTTGTGCGTAATTATTGTCCAAACGGATCGAGCACACAATGATTATAATATAAACCCATAGAAGATTTCAAGAAAAATATCATCGTGTATTTTGGTGACTTTATGTGCCGAAATTAGGCTACAAGTGATTGAAAACTATAATAAACTAAAATATTATATTTATACATTTGTGTTAATCTTTCAACGGTATCCATATAAACGAATAGAAGACATCATTTAAAATAACATTGCACATTTTGATGATTTATTATCATGAAACGAGGATACATATGATAGAAAATATGATTAAACTAACTCAAGAAGTACAGTTTTCAGTGTGTTTGTATTCATATTTGTGCAATATTTGTGTCTGAAAGGCTCAAGTGTGTAATGATTATAATATAAACTTATAGGCGACGTCATGGAAAATATTTTTGTGTATTTTGGTAACTTTATGAGCTGAAATGAGACTACAAATGATAGAAAACTCGAATAAACTGAAATACTATTTTTACACATTTATGTTAATCTTCAGCGTTATCCTTGTCATAAATATTTGAGAATACAATGATTATAATATAAATAGATAGGAGACATCATTTAAATATCATTTAGCATTTTAGTGATTTAATGTGATGAAACAATTTTCAATGCGTTTGTATTTATATTTGTGCGTAATTCATGTCCGAACGGCTCAGGCACACAATGATTATGACATAAACCCATGGAAGATATCATGAAAAATATCATTGTCTATTTTGGTGAGTTTATGAGTTGAAATAAGGTTACAAATGATAGAAAACTCGAATAAACTTAAATATTATTTTTGTACATTTGTGTTAATCTTTCAACGTTATCCATATTATAAAGGTTTGAGAACGCGACGATTGTAATATAAATTAATAAAATACATCATTTAAAATAATTTTATGTGTTTTGATGATTTAATGTCATGAAACGAGAATACAAATGATAGAGAGCTTGAATGAACTAACTCAAGAAGTACAGTTTTCAGTGCATTTGTTTTCATAATTTTGCGTAATTTGTGTCCGAACAGCTCGAACACGCGATGATTATATTATAAACCCATCGAAGATATCATTAAAAATACAATTGTGTATTTTGGTGACTTTATGAGTTGAAATGAGGCTTCAAACAAAAGAAAACTCGAAGAAATTTAAATATTATTTTTATACATTTATGTTAATCTTTCAATGCTATCATTATGATAAATATTAGAGATTGCAATGATTATATTATAAACGAATAAGATACATCATTTAAAATAACTTTGTGCATTTTGATGATTAATTGCCTTGAAACGAAGACGCAAATGATAAAAAGCTTGAATAAACTAATTGAAGAAGTACAATTTTGAATGTCTTTGTATTCATATTTGTAAGCTATTCGTGTCTGAACGGCTCGGGCTCACAATGATTACGATATAAACCCGTGGTATCATGAAAAATATCGTTGTGTATTTTGGTGATTTTATACACAAAATGAGGTTACAAATGATAGAAAACTCGAATAAATTAAAATATTATTTTTATACATTTGTGTTAATCATTCAATGCTATCCATATTATAGAGATTTGAGAATACAATGATTACAATATAAAATGAATATGAGATATCATTTAAAATAAGTTTGAGGATTTTGGTGTTTTAATGTGACAAAATGATGCTATATATGATAGAAAAATTGAATAAAGTAACTGAAAATGTACAGTTTTCAATGCATCCGTATTAATATTTGTGTGTAATTCATGTATGACCGGCTTGAGCATGTAATGATTATAATATAAACCCACAGAAGATATCATAAAAAATATCATTGTGTATTTCATGAGTTGAAATGATACTACAAATGATAGAAAACTTGAACAAACTGAATTATTTTGTTTATTCATGGTGTTAATCTCTTAACATTATCCATATTATAAAGGTTTGAGAATGCAATGATTTAATATAATTGAATAAAAGACATCATTTTAAAATAAATTTGTGCATTATGATGATTTAATGTATTGAAATGAGGAAGTAATGATAGAAAACTTAAATAAAGTAACTGAAGAAGTACAGTTTTCAATGCATTATTCCTATTTGTGCGACATTCATGTCCGAATGGTTGGAGCACACAATGATTATAATGTAATCCCATAGAAGGCATCATAAAAAATATATTTGTGTATTTTGGTGACTTGATAAGTTGAAATGGTGCTACAAATAAAAGAAAACTAGAATAAACTAAAATACTGTTTTTATATATTTGTGTCAATCTTTTAACGTTTTCTCAATTATAAAGATTTGAGAATGCAATGATTACGATATAAATGAATTGGAGACATCATTTAAAATAACTTTGTGTATTTTGGTGATTTAATGTGACAAAATGGTGCTATAAATGAGGGAAAATTTGAATAAAGTAACTGAAGATGTACAATTTTCAATGTGTTTGTTATTTGTGCGTAATTTGAGTCCAAACTGCTCGAGCACGCAATGATTATAATATAAACCTGTAGAAGATATCATAAAAAATATTATTTTGTATATTGGTGACTTTATGAGTTGAAATGGGGTCACAAATGATTGAAAACTTGAATAAACTGAAATATTATTTTTATACAATTGTGTTATCTTTCAATGTTATCCATATTATAAAGTTTTGGGAATGAAATGATTATAATATAAACGAATAGAAGACATCATTTAAAATAACTTTGTGTATTTTGATGATTTAATATCATGAAATGATGATACATATGATAGAAAATTTGATTAAACTAACTCAAGAAGTACAATTTTCAGTGCGTTTGTATTCATATTTGTGCAATATTTGTGTCCGAATAGCCCGGGCATGTAATGATTATGATATAAACCCAAACAAGACATCATGAAAAAAAATTGTGTATTGTGGTAACTTTTTGAGCTGAAATGAGGCTATAAATGATAGAAAACTCGAATAAACTGAAATATTATTTTTATATATTTATGTTAATCTTCAGCGTTATCCTTATCATAAATATTTCAGAATGGAATGGTTATAATATAAATTGAAGTGAGACATCATTTAAAATAACATTGAGCATTTTGGTGATTTAACGTGATGAAATGATGCTATAAACGATAGAAAACTTGAATAAAGTAACTCAAGATGTACAGTTTTCAATGCATTTGTATTCATATTTGTGGAAAATTCATGTCCGAACGGCTTGGGCACGCAATGATTATATTATAAACCCATCGAAGATATCATTAAAAATATTGTGTATTTTGGTGACTTTATGAGTTGAAATGATGCTTTAAGAGAGTGAAATATTATTTCTATACATTTGTGTTAATCTTTTAGTGCTATGATTATATTATAAACGAATAGAAGACATCATTTAAAATAACTTTGTGCATTTTGGTGATTTAATGCCATGAAATGAGGATACAAATGATAGAAAACTTGAATAAACTAACTCAAGAAGTATAGTTCTTAGTGCGTTTGTATTATATTTGTGCATAATTTGTGTCCGAACGGCTTGCGCACACAATGATTATAATATAAACCCTACAATACATGATGAAAAATATTCTTGTGTGTTTTGGTGACTTTATGAGCTGAAATGAGGCGGCAAAATAATAGAAAACTCGAATAAACTAAAATATCATTTTTATATATTTGTGTTATTTCTTCAACATTATCCCCGTCATAAATGTTCGAGAATACAATAATTATAATATAAACTAACATAAAACATCATTTATTGCAAATTTGATCATTTTGGTGATCTACTTTGATGGAATGAGGCTATATTATAGAAAACATGATTAAACTAACTGAACAAGTACAGTTTTCAATGCATTTGTATACATATTTGTGCATAACTCGTGTCCGAACAGCTCGAGCATGTAATTATTATAATATAAATTCGTAGAAGACATCGTTGAAGATATCTTTGTGTATTTTAATGATTTTTGTGTATTTTGCTAACTTTATGAGCTGTAATGAGGCTACAAATGATAGCAAAGTTGAATAAACTAAAATACTATTTTATACATTTCTGTTAATATTTTAATGTTATCCCTGTCGTAAAGGTTTGTGAATGCCCTGATTATAATATAAATGGATAGGAAATATTATTTAAAATAAGTTTGAGAATTTTGGTGAATTAATGTAACAAAATGATGCTATAAATAAAAGAAAACATAAATAAAGTAACTGAAGATGTACAATTTTCAATGTGTCTATATTCATATTTGCGCATAATTCATGTCCGAACGGCTCGAGCACGCAATGATTATAATATACATCCATATAAGATATTATCAAAAATAACATTGTGTATTTTGATAACTTTATTAGTTGAAATAAGACAATAAATGATTGAAAACTCGAATAAACTGAAATATTATTTTTATACATTTGTGTTAATCTTTCAACGTTATCCGTATTATAAAGGTTTGAGAATGCAATAATTATAATATAACAAATAGAAGACATCATTTAAAATAACTATGTGCATTTGGATGATTTAATATCATGAAACGAGCATATATATATATATATATAGAAAGAGAGAGAGAGAGAGAGAGAGAGTCCGACTACGATGCTTTGCAAAGCACAAGAGCGTTGTGTGTTTTGCGCTCTATTCTCCATTTCAAGTCAAAAATGATCGATCCGAACCATTAAATTTAATCTTAATATCAAAATCTATTAGGAAACCAAATTTTATATTTTTTAGAATTTATTTGCCATTTTTTCGATGAGGAGAAAATGACTCGATCTGAGAATTCTGGTTCATCCAAAAATGACGATTTTCCCTCTATCCAAAAAAATAGCAAATAAATTTTAAAAAATATAAAATTTGATTTCCTAATAGATTTTGATATAGAGATTATATTGAGTGATTTGGATCGATCATTTCTGACTTGAAATGAAAAATAGAACGCAGAGCACACAACGTTCTTGTGCTTTGCAAAGCACCGTAGCCTAATTCTATATATATATATAGAAAACTTATTTAAACTAATTTGTGTGTAATTTGTGTCTGGATGGCTCTAACACATAATGATTATTATATAAATCCATATAAGACATAATGATTTTTTTGTGTATTCTGATGACTTTATGAGCCGAAATGAGGCTATAAATGATAAAAAAACTGAATAAACTAAAATACAGACTTTATACATTTATGTTAATCTTCAACATTATCCATGTCATAAAGGCTCAAAAATGCAATAATTATTATATAAATGGATAGGAATTTAAAATAATTTTGAGCATTTTGGTGATTTAGTATGATGCAAGGATGCTATAAATGATAGAAAACTTAAATAAACAAACTGAAATGGTACAATTTTCAATGCGTTTGCATTCATATTTGTGCGTAATTCATGTCCGAGCGGCTCGACCACATAATGATTATAATATAAACCTACATAAAATATCATGAAAAATATTATTATATTTTTCTGTGACTTTATGGGTTGAAATGAGGATACAAATGGTAGAAAACTTAAAGAAACTGAAATATTATTTTTATATATTTGTGTTAATCTTTTAACGTCATCCATGTTATAAATGTTTGAGAATGCAATGATCATAATATAAATGAATAGAAAAAATTATTTAACATAACTTCTTGCATTCTGATGATTTAATGTATTGAAATGAGGAAGCAAATGATAGAAAACTTGAATAAAGTAATTGAGGAAGTACAGTTTTCAGTGCATTTGTATTCATATTTATGAGATATTTGTGTTCGAATGGCTCAAGCACACAATGATTATAGCATAAACTCATAGAAGATGTCATAAAAAATAGCTTTATGTATTTTGATGACTTTATAGTTCAAATGAGGCTACAAAAGATAGAAAATTAGAATAAACTAAAATACTATTTTTATATATTTGTGTCATTCTTTTCACATTTTCTCTATTATAAAGATTTAAGAATGTAATGATTATGATATAAATGAATTGGGGCATAATTTAAAATAAATTTGTGCATTATGATGATTTAATGTGACAAAATGGTGCTATAAATGATAGAAAAGTTGAATAAAGTAACCGAAGATGTATAATTTTTAATGCGTTTGTATTCATATTTGTGCGTAATTCGAGTCCGAACTGCTCGAGCACGTGTTCATTATAATTTAAATTCATAGAAGATATCATGAAAAATATTATTGTGTATTTTGGTGACTTTATGAGTTGAAATAAGGCTATAAATTATTGAAAATTCAAATAAACTGAAATATTATTTTTATACATTTGTATTAATCGTTCAACATTGTTCATATTATAAAGGTTTGAGAATGCAATGATTGTATAAACAAATAGAAAATATCATTTAAAATAACTCTATGAGTTTGGATGATTTAATGTCATGAAACGAGCATACAAATATAGAAAACTTAATTAAACAAACTCAAGAAGTACAGTTTTTAACGTGTTTGTATTCATATTTGTGCGTAATTTATGACCGAATGACTCGAGCATGCAATTATTATTATATTATAAACTCATAGAAGATATCATAAAAAATATCATTGTGTTTTTTTGTGAGTTTATGAGTTGAGATGAGGTTTCAAATGACAGAAAACTCGAATATACCGAAATATTATTTTTATACATTTATGCTAATCTTTCAATGCTATCCCCATTAAAAGGTTTGAGAATACAATGATTATAATATGAAAGAATAAAAGATATCATTTAAAATAAATTGTGTGCATTTTGATGATTTAATGTCATAAAATGTGGAAGTAAATGATAGATAACTTTAATAAACTCACTAAACAAGTATAATTTTCAATGTATTTGTATTCATATTTGTGCGACATTCATGTCTGAACGGCTTGAGCACGCAATGATTATACTATAAACCTATAGAAGACATCATAAAAAATATCGTTGTGTATTTTATTGACTTTATAAGTTGAAATAAGATTACAAGTAATATAAAACTAGATTAAACTAAAATATTATTTTTATATATTTGTGTTAATATTTGAACGTTATCTCTATTATAAAGATTTGATAATGCAATGATTATAATATAAATAAATAGGAGACATCATTTAAAATAACTTTGTACATTTTGGTGCTTTAATGCCATAAAATGAGAATACAAATGATATAAAACTTGAATAAACTAACTCAAGAAGTACAATTTTCAGTGTGTATTCATATTTGTGTGTAATTGGTGTCTGAACGGCTCGAGCACACAATGATTATAATATTTACCCCTTGAAGACATCATGAAAAATATTTGTATATATTTTGGTTACTTTATGAGTTAAAATGAGGCTACTACTGTTAGAAAACTCAAATAAACTTAAATACTATTTTTATACATTTGTATTAATCTTTCAACGTTATCTCTGTCAATTACATAAAGGTTTCACAATGCAATGATAATAATATAAACGGATTGGAGACATCATTTAAATAATTTTGAGCATTTTGATGATTTAATGTTATGAAATGATACTATAAATGATAAAAAAAACTTTAATAAACTAACTGAAGTAGATAGTTTTCAATTCATTTGTATTTATATTTGTACATAATTCATGTCCGAACGGCTCAACACGCAATGATTATAATAGAAACCCATAAAATCATCATGAAAAATATTATTGTGTATTTTTTAGACTTTATGAGTTTTCAAACTATTGAAAACTCGAATAAACATTGAAAGATTAATAAAAATGCCTTAAAGTAGTATTTGCAGTCTATTTGAATTTTGTATTATTTATAGTCTCATTTTAACACATAATATATGAAAATTACATAAAAAAATTTTAAAGGTGTCTTGTACCAATTTATAATATAATCTTTGCAATTTTGAGCCGTTATGATGCACATTACGTACAAAAATGAATGCAAAGACATTAAAAATAATAATTCTTATGTTAATTTATTAAAGTTTCTATCACTTATAGTCTCATTTTAACACATAAAAGCATCAAATTGCACAAAATAATTTTATATGATGTACCATATTTATCTATATTATAATCACTGTGTTCTTGAACCTTTATGACACGGATAATATTGAAAGATTATCATAAATGTCTTAAAAAATATTTCAGTTTATTTATATTTTATATTATTTGAAACCTTATTTCAGCACATAAAAATCATCAAAATAGATAAAGTTAATTTAAATGATATATTTTATGAGTTTATATTATAATTATTATGTGCTTGAGCTGTTTATATTAAAAAGTTACTTATCCATTATTTTATTCATTTGTAGTCTTATTTTAACACATAAAATCATCAAGATGCACATAGTTATTTTTAAATGATGTTTTATATTTGTTTATATTATAATTGTTGTGTTTAAGTGCCCTTAAAATATGAATAGCATTGAAAGATTAATATATATATATATATATATTAATCTTTGTGTGTAATTCATATCATAAAGAATATATAATGTAATAATTATAATATAAACCTAATAAAGAAATCATTCAAAATAACTTTTATATTCGGTGATTTTATGTTGAATGGTGGCCACAAATGATACAAAACTCTAATACACTAGTAGAATAGGTAAGTTTTTTAATTTGTTTGAATGTGTCTTGGTGTATAATTTGTGTGATAATGGCTTTAACATGCAATAAATATAACATAAATTCATAAAGAGATATCAGTCAAAATTATTTTATATATTTTGATGATTTTATATTTGAAAATTAGTATAAATAATATAAAATCATATTGATAGATCTAGAATAATGATATTTAAAGGCTAAAATAGCGTAAGATTATAAAGAATCTAAGGTAGAAATATATAAACCGATTTGGGGTTTAATATTCAAGTGTAATGGCAGCGGAAGACAATTCAATTCGATTCAAGAATATAGCAATCAAAGAAATGAGAGAAAATAAAAAAAAAAGTTCAAATAAGAACACAAGATGTAATAGAGTTCAGCTTAAAAATGTTTACGTCTCCGGGACTCCTAACCTCCAACAATTGAGGTTAAGCCGAAACATAAAAAAATAGTTTTACACTTATAGAACTTGGTCCTTTATATAAAAATAGATTGCCAAGCCTATCGGTAACAAGAGTCATAACACACTCAAAAAAGTGAGTGACAACACGCTCAAAATAAAAGATGAGTGACAACACACTAAAAAAGGGTGAGCACTACAGCTCAAGAAATGTGAGCACTACAACTCAAGAAAGGTTTACAAGAAGAGTAGATCAAAAAGGATCAAGATGAGAGAATGGAGAGAAATTAGATTGAGCTTAAACAAAGATTTGGCTAATTGAGTGGTTCTATCTCTTGACTTATCTCTCTCACTTAGTATATGTAGTAAGCTCTTTGGAGTAATAATTTAGCTAGATGGATTAGATAATTATCAGTGAGAGAGGTGATCCTTTTAAAATAGATCTTCTAAAAAATTAAAAAAATTATTTTCAGCCTGAACCGTTATAACGATTTGGGAATCGTTATAACGGTTTAGAAATAATAGCCGTTGGATCTGATTGAGCTAAAACATTATAACGATTCACTGAATCGTTATATGTTTCATAAATCAATGCAACAATGACTGAATTGTTATATAACGATACACTCTGGTTTCTATAAGAACTTTTCCGTCTTAGAATATTTTTGAGTATTGAGATGAACCGTTATATCGATTACTTAACCATTATAATGATTCACTGGGCAGAAATATTTTTCTTTGTTATTTAAGCTCAATTTATCTTAACCAATTGAACCGAATTTAAGTCTAACTAAACCTAAGCCTAATGCAGTCTTGATTAAGCTCTTGTATGTCATCATTAGTTTTAGTTCTTGTGCACTAATTCATTTACATTTTTATCTCTACAAAACTCAAACAAGATAAATTATAAAATTCAAGGTTGTTTTGTAAATCGACGAATCAAACAAAATATTTAGTGTAACACATATAAACTGAAATATTATTTTAATATATATATATATATATATATATATATATATATATATTAATCATTCAACACCATTCGTATCATAAAGGCTCGAGAATACAACGATTATAATATGAACCAATAGGAACATCATTCAAAATGACTTTATATATTTTAGTAATTTTATGTGTTAAAATGATACTATAAATGATGTAAAATCTGAATAAACTGAAATACTATTTTAATGTCATTCTTTTAATAAAAGGCTATTTCTATTAATCTTTCAACTCGAATAAACTAAAATATTATTTAGGTTAATCTTTCAACGTCATTAATATCATAAAGGCTCGAGAAAATAATGATTATATTAAAATTAATAGGGGACATCTTTCAAATTACTTATAAATTTTGATAATTTTTATGTTGAAATGAGGATATGAATGATATAAAATAAACTAACATAAGAAGTATTATTCATAAAACATTTATTATTAGTATTTGAGCGCAATTTATATCATAACAGCTCAAGCATACAATTATTATAATATAAACTAATATAAAACATCATTCAAAATGAGTTTTTATATTTTGGAGATTTGATGTGTTGAAACGTGACTACAAATAATACAAAATTTGAATAAACTGGAATACTATTTTAAAGTGTTTCTATTAATCTTTCAACGACTTGACTGTCATAAAGGCTCAAAAAATACAATGACTATAATATAAATAATAGGGGACATCAAACAAAATAATTTTATATATTTTGATGATTTTATGTATTGAAATGAGACTGTAAATAATATAAAACTCATATAATAAAAATATTATTTTAATATATTTATGTTAATAAAAAATATAACAATTATAGTATAAACTAATGAGTGGGGATCCATTGACAATGAGTTATTTTGACAATCTTGACAATGGACCTCTAAATAAATAGAAAAAAATAGAAAAAAATAGAAAAATAAATAAATGTGTTCTTCTACCTTTAGATTGATGGTCATTCAAATTTCATATAATTTCATTATCATTTGATAGTCCATCAAAGACCGTTAATATGGAACCGTTACAAATTATATGAAAATTTGATGGTCTTTGATGGACTATCAAAAGATAATGAAATTGCATTAAATTTGAATGACCATCAATCTAAAGGTAGATGAATACATCTATATTTTTTTTTTATTTTTTTCTATTTTTAATATTTATTTAGAGATTCATTGTCAAGATTGTCAAAATAAATCATTGTCAACTGATCCCTTCTCTAAACTAATAGGGAGATATTATTCAAGATTACTTTGTGGATTTAGGTGATTTTATGTGTTGAAATTATGCTACAAATGATACATACTTGTGTCGTAACGGCTCAAGCATGCAACAATTATGATATGAACCCATAGAAATTATTCAAATCATCTTAGAGTATTTTAATAATTTTATATGTTAAAATGAGATTATAATGATAAAAAAGTCGAGCAAGTTGACAGAAGAATTGATATTTTAATGTATTTATATTCATCTATGTGCGTAATTCATGTCATAACGGTTCGAGCACATAATAATTATAATATTTATCATAGAAGACCTCAATAAAAAGAAATTTATATATTTTGATGATTTTATGTGTTGAAATAAAACTATAAATAATACAAAACTCGAATAAACTGATATAAAATATGTTATTTTGAAAAGTTAACATATTCATCATTGTGGTCCTTGTCATAAAAGATCGAGCACGTAAGAATTATAATATAAACACATAGAAGATATCATCCAGAATAATTTTGTACAAAATAATATTTTTTGAAGTAATTTTATGATTTAGTACTAAATAAATATTAAATATACACTAATTATATACTAATTAAGATTAATTATAAATTAATTAAATATTTTATTGCTTAAAATTATATAAAAATAATTAATAAATATTTATTTATTTTACACGGGTCAAAAATTTTTTACCCGAATTTAATCAGGTCGGGTTCGGATCGTATAAAAAATAATAATAAAATAATATGACCCGATCCAAACCCGACCCGACCCGACCCATTGATACCCTAATTATAATATAGATCAACAGAAGACATCATTTAAAATGAATTTTGCCTATTTTGGTGATTTTATGTGTTGAAATTAGATTATAAATGATACAAAACTCGATAAACTAACATACAAATATTAAAAAATATTATTTTTAAAGCATTTATTTTCATCTTTAAGCGTAATTTATGTCATAACGGCTCAAACATAATGATTATAATATAAATTAATAGAATAAATCATTCAAAAAATATGTATTTTGAATTTTTTATGAGTTAAAATGGGGCTACATATGACATAAAACTCTAATAATCTAAAAGAAGAACCATTATTTTTAATGCATTTGTGTCTATCTTTATGTGTATATCATAATATATTTATTAATATTTTAACGCCATTTATGTTATAAAGACTCAACAACATAAGGATTATAATACGAACAGATTGAGAACATCATTCAAAATAACTTTATGTATTTCAATGATTTTATATTTTAAAATGATGGTACAAATGATATAAAACTCGAATAAATTAAAAATATTATTTTAATATATTTTTATTATTTTTTTAACGCCATTCATATCATAAAGGTTCGAGAACACAATATTTAAAATATAAAACCAATAGATAACATTATTACTTTGTGAGTTTTGATGCTTTTATATATTGAAAGAAAATTATAAATGATATAAAATTTTAATAAACTAACATTATAAGTACTATTTATAAAAGCATTGTATTTATCTTTGAGCGTAATTTGTGTCATAACAGTTCAAGCATGCATCGATTGAACTATATAGTAATAGAAAATATCATTCAAATCAACTTTGTGTAGTTTGGTATTTTATGTTTTGAAATGAGGCTATAAATGATGTAAAATAACTTGGTGCATTTGTATTAATGTTTCAACGTGATTTGTATTATATAGGCTGAAGAACATAATAATTATAATATAAATGAATAGGGGACTTAATTCAAAATAAATTGATATATTTTAATGATTTTATGTATTAAAATGAGACTACAAATGAAACAAAAATCGAACTAGTAAAAAATAATGAATTGCATGAGAAGAGCACGAAATCACATTCGAGTGTGCATCAAAGAATATATACTTTTTGTGGATTTCTGATATACACTTAAAGATCTTGAGTGATTGTAGAGTTTTTAAGATTTTAATGGGCGTAAATCCCAATTGTTTATAATTACTCTGAGTTGTTAACCTCTAGAATCACTGATGAAGAAATGAAAAGTAATTTTAAGTGATCGTTGTGAATACGAATAAGCAAGAGAGAAACTTTTGAAGTTAGCTTACACCTATGAGGATGGATTGATGGAGACTCAAAACCATACAAACATTAGTATACATGATGTTGAGCGTGAAGCATTTGCTAGCTCAGCATCGAAGACTAGTTGAACTTAGTAAGTTCTTTTTAGAAGACAAATGAAAAATTATTTGATTGTCTTTAATTGATCTTTCAGATTATGAATACGAAGCACTCTGTCATCTCATAATCCTAGACGTAAAACTGATATGAAAACAAGCGATCTGCCTGTTCAGAACTAACATTTGGTGAATCAGAAAGATATAGTATCTTTTGATCGTCTTAACAAATTTTCTAGATCATGAATATTAAATATTATTTTAGCTCATAATCTAGGCATTCAGAATCTTGATCCTAAATGAGTTTGTCTTAGTTTTGATTTTGTTTGAGTTTGGTTTGAATTAGATTTCTTTTGATTTGAGTTTGATTTAAATTTGATTAAATTGATTGAGATTTAAATTTATCTTGAATTTGGGTTGTGTTTGAATTTAGTTAAATGTGCTTTTAAGTTTAATTTGAATTTGAAATTAGATTTGAGTCGAGATTTATTTTAATTTTAATTTGAAATATGATTGGACTTTGAATTTGCTTTATTTAATTAGGATTTTATATTGGATTGTGTTTCTAGTTATATATATATTTATTTACCTTGGGTTTGGTATTTAGCATTTGAACGTATTTTGGTTTGATCATCAATTGTTAAGGAAGAACAATATTAAACGAAAGTTGAAACAAGAATGAATGGTTGAGAGTCGCAATTATATGTTTGACCATTATTTTAAAAAAATGTGGTTATGCGTTCCACTTATATTTATGTGTTGTGATGCCTACATATAAGTATTCTTTCACATATATTTTTTATATTAAGCCTACAAATTTAATCATATGATATATTTTATGCAAACAAATTAAATTATATTGATATCTTATTATATTTTTTATTTTATATTATTATTTTTTTAAAATAGATGAATGATTCAAATATTTTAAAGAGTTTTTAAATATATATTCATATATTGAATTGTATATGTACTTACATGTCGCATATGCGCTATGCAGAGACCAACCACATATATATTGAAATTCATATTTTAAAACCTTGTTTGACACAAACTCTGCGGAGAATTTTTCCAATTCTATCATATTTTAGTTCTAGAATGGTTTTTACAGAAAACAGTACCATAGTGCTAGATTCATTTATTGAAATTAAGTTTGTTATTTCTAGATTAATTGCACCTTCTTTTTGATGAAAGATGCAAAGCACTAGTTTCGTTACTGAGACCAGGAATCAATGTACATCGGGAAAAAAATAAAAATAAAATTGCCCTTAAAACTTGAACCCATTGACGTCAAAACTCAGCCACTCACATAGCTCCCTTAATCAAGTTTCTGAAAATATTTTCATTCTATCAGAATGCAACTAACAAATGTTGATGCATGGCAACTGAATGATGTCAAGGAGCTAAAAATTGAACTATAATCCCTTGCTAACTCAGAAAGTTGAAGTCATTGCAGTTAAGATGTACTCTATTGCATCCAAACCACTGATCTCGTCAAAAGCAGCTAGCAGACTGGTACAACTGACAAGGGGCAGAGGGAAGACATGGGAGACGGGTAAATTTATTTTCAGCCTACTGGTATCAACTCATTCTCATTTGCCATCCTTCCATCATGAGAGGAGGCCCCACTAGCTGAACGGTGATCAGGTGCAAATATTTAGGCATCCAACCCTTCATTAAATCCGTCATTTGTTGGTCTGAAGCTCTTGCTCAATCTGGGGTACAATGTACATACAGCTTGGTTAGGTCCTTTGACAGCATGGATGAAAGTGTTAAAGGCCCATGGGCTATCTATCAGCAGCCCACCAGTCCCCAATTCAAAATTGCAATTGACCTGCTACTTGGATGCTCTTCGAAATATCAAAGAAACTCAAAAGCCTAATTAACATATACGGGATATTTTGAGCTGAGAATTCAATCAGCGGCGCTGCGCAGCCTTCGAAGGTCAACATTGGTCAAAACTCGAAACCCTCCTCCAATAATCAATCCTCCACTTTCCACTTCATCGGGTCCGCTAAGCTGCCATGTCTCTCGATCTGTGTCTGTGGAGAATCCACTGCCTCCGTCCATCTCTTCCCCTCAAATCCAATCGCACCAGCATCACGCCCCTCGCCTGTTCCACCGCTCCCGCTCAAGCCTCGCTACCAAATCCCCATTTCGCTTCAGACTACCTCGTCCAATCCTGCGGTCTCTCCTCCGACGTGGCGCTCAAAGCATCCAGGTACATCCAGCACCTCAAGTCCCCCGACAATCCCGATGCAGTGCTCCATTTCCTGAGAGAGATTGGCGTCGGTGAGTCTGACATAACAACCGCCGTCTCACGTGATGCTCGCATCCTTTGCTCCAGTCTGGAGAAAAATGTGAGACCAAATATTGCGAAGCTACTTGAGCTCGGCATCTCTGTCAAAGCCATCTCAGGTATCATTTCCAGCAGCCCTAATATATTGATGTTCAATATCGCCCCCAAGATTGACTTTTGGTTGGGGTACGTTGGGTCGGTAGAGAATATTTCTCTGGTTCTCAAAGTGCAGAGGGGCGTGCTTGTCACTAGAAATTTGGAAAGGATTCTCATCCCCAACTTAACTTTCCTTAAAGAGGAATGTGGTTTGTCTCCTCGTCAGATTCTGCGGCTGATTAAGTCAAATCCTAGAATAATCTCATGTAAGCCAGAAACTTTGAAAAAGTATGTTGAGCGGGCCGATGAATTAGGCGTTGCTCGTTCATCAGGAACTTTTCTGCACGCATTAATTATTGTCGGCTATCTGGCCCCAAGCATCATTGATGCAAGGCTAAACAACATTACAAGATTTGGGTTTTCACTGGAGGAGGTAAAACTTATGATTAGTAAAGTCCCATTTCTGTTGAGCATATCAGAGGAGACATTGGGACGTAAAATGGAGTTTCTGATAAAGGAAGTGGGTACGTCACATTTGATCAGTTATCCATGTCTGTTCACATACAGCTTGGAGAATCGGCTGATTCCCCGCCGCGTAGTTTGGAAGCTCCTGAAGTCAAAAGGACTTCCAGCTGCAAATAAAGTTTTTGCTTCTTTTATGCTGCCAACTGAGGAGAAGTTTTTAGAGAATTTTGTTCTACCAAATGAACATATTATTCCTGGACTCCACCAAGCATATGTTGATGCTGGGAAAGTTTAGGGGAATTGATTATCTTTATTAGTCATCTCAAATTAACATTTTTGTAGTCTTAGATATTCCCAACTTTTTTTTATCATATATTACTTTTAAAGAAAAATGTTTGAATGCTTCTAACATAGTGCCCCACAATGTCCCTATCATATATGATAAATAAGCCCCTCCTAAAAAGCATTATCCGTGGGGCCCGCATGTAAGTGAAAGTAGGTGAAGTGAGAGGGCAAGGCAAGGGGCACTGTATCATAACCCTATTTTACTCTATGATTTTGAGTTAAGTTCCATTTCTAGTCTACCACAATTAATTTGGGATTAAAGGCTTTTTTTGTTGTTGTTGTAGAGTAAGTTTGCAGCCTTTGTAAAAGTATGTGAAATGGTTGTCAATCGTGAACTCTGTTGGGATTTAACTCTTACATTTAATTACTTTTTGTAGGTATAACTCCATCTACTATTTAAACTTAATTTTCTCCATTTACTATTTAAACTTAATTTTCGTCCTTCTCTCTATCATGTTTTGTTTTTATGAACGTGAAACTGTTGAGTGTTGTTCATGAAGTAATAAATGGATCAAGTAATTATGGCAGGAAATTTTTGAGATTGACTTGTGTGGATTTATGGACCTAGTCTTGTTACAATCAGGATTTCTTAATTTTCTGGTGATTTACTGGTAGGTGACAGAAAAGTATGTTTTTATGAATCATCGTCGTGTACCTTTCAAAGAAGTAATTTGCACTTATGCTATTATTGGTGTAAATTACTAATGTATGAATTACCTTTCTATAAATCTGATTCTGGTTCTGCTAGATTTTGCTTCTATCTCTGTCGTCTGTACTACTAGCTCTGTGTGTGTGTGCTCACTTGTTTGCATGGAAACTCAATACCAAACCTTGTCACCTGTATGATACTATAATGAAATATTGTTGGTTAATTGATGTTGCACCTCTCTTTATCTAATTTACTGTTTTTCTATTTTTGCCCCCTGGAAAGCTGCAGATTCTTCAGATCTCTTTGTTTTAAACACAAAAGAAAAGAAGTGATCAACTACTGTGCTATTAAAATATGATGATTTTATTGTTTCATTCTGTATGAATCGTTTTTGTTAAACCTTTAGTACTGCAGGAAAATTATGGTAGCCTGCTAGAGAAATCGGGGCAAAATTAAGAGGAATGATGGATGAAAGAAGGAGAAATTATGAAGCCTAAAAGCAATGAATATAATAAATCAATTTGTATATTGTTTGCAGACGATGTCAGAGCTAGTAAAATCACTGCTACAACTAAAAAGTGCTCTTTCAATGTCCACAACTCTACTACAGCTAAGAATTGCTACGATAGTTAATTTGTTAGAGCTGATGATACAGAAAAGATAGAACTTGTAGAACAACATATTATTGCTTTCCTTCTTTTTGCTCTGACTCCTCGTCAGATTACACAAACGATATTCAGAAATTTGAATTCTCATAGAGAAACAAAGTGTTATATATGCATCATATTGGTAATGATCACTCCAGCGTTATATTTGCTCTTCACATTCCTGTACCAGCATTGTACCAGATCCACCTGCATACCAGTACCAGCACTAATGGTCAGGATCCACCTGCAAACCTTGTTAATCAAGCAGTCAAAACATCACACAGAAATAAGAAAATGATTAAGAGTTGAAGGGCATATAAAAAATTATCGCATGGTTTTAGACTAATCGTCTAATAAATTTGCAGCGAGTGCTAAACATCATCTATATGTGTGCAATGAAAAGGCCCAATCCGGAAAGCCCATTATAAGGTCAGGTATGTACATGCATTTTTTATTTTTATTTTTATTTTTTTTACTGTGGATGGAGAATTTGGTTATTGAGGCGCGAGTTTAAGTTTATCTTCTTCTCGACTTGGTGGGAAATGGAATCCATCCGCTCATTTCCTTTGCCGTCTTTCAACTCAGCTGCACTGCACAGCCAGCCGTGAGCCATACCAAGTCCCAACCCAAAAGTTGTCTGAAAACCCTTCAATCCTCCGCCTCCGTCTCCGCCTTTACATTACTGAGACAGTGTTCCATGACTATGAATCTGTTTCTGGGGAGAATCCATAGCCTCCATCCATATCTTCCCCCCAAACTCAATAGCACCACAGCTCTTGCATCATCCAATGGTCCCACTCAGGCATCGCCCCCAAACGCCCATTTTGTCTTAGATTACCTCGTCCAATCCTGCGGTCTTTCCTCCGACCAGGCACGCAGCGCCTCCAATCTTATCCCACACCTCAAGTCCCCCGATAAGCCAGATGCAGTGCTCCAATTCCTGAGAGAGATTGGTGTAAGCGAGTCAGATATCCGAAAGGCTGTGTCGCGGGATGCTCGCATTCTATGCTCCAGTGTGGAGAATATCTGGACACCAAACATTACAAAGCTTCGAGAGGTCGGCTACTCGATCGAAGACATCTCAGGTATCATTTGCCGCAGACCTTCTCTTTTTCGGTACCGTTTTGGGGCAAAACTTGACTTTTGGATGCAGACTGTTGGCACAGTTGAGTTTGCGCTGAAAAGTGAGACTTCACTCCTTTGTAGCAGCTTGAAGAATGTTCTTATTCCAAACTTATCTTTCCTTAAAGAGCAATGTGGTTCATCTCCTCGTCAAATTCTTCGGTTGATTAAGTCGAATCCACGATTGGTTTCATGTAAGCCTGATGTTTTGCAAAGGCAAACTCAGAGAGCTGAGGAATTAGGCGTTGCTCGCACATCAGGAGCTTTTATATATGCGTTAATTGTTGTCAGCTATCTGAACCAAGCCACCATAGATGCAAGGCTAAATAACTTGAAAAGTCTCGGGTTTTCACAAGAAGAGGTAACCACTATTGTAAGTAAACTCCCTCTTGTCTTGAGTCAGTCAGAGGAGATGATGAGCCGTAGAATAGAATTTCTGATCAATGTAATTGGTTGTGATAAGTTTTACTTGGTCCAAAATCCTTCTCTCCTCACATACAGCTTGGATATGCGGTTAATCCCCAGGAATGTTGTCCGCAAACTTCTCAAGTCGAAACGAATTCCAGCCGCAGATCGAAATTTGGCTTCTTTCATGAAGCCAACTGAGAAGCAATTTTTGGCGAGGTTTGTTCTACCATTTGAGCATGCTATTCCTGGACTCCACCAAGCATATGCAGACGCTTCTGCCAGTAAAACCGCAGCTCAGGAATAGTTTAAGAGTTTCTAGAACATATTTATGCTGGTAGTTTTTGTTTCTTTTATCAGCCAACTGAGGAAAAGCTTTTTAGAGAATTTTGTTCAGACAAAACAACATGCTATTCCTGGACTTCACCGGCGTATGTTGTTTCTGGGAAAAATTAGAGGAATTGATTCGCTTTATTAGTTTTCTCAAATTAACATTATTGCAGGATTAGATACTGCAATCTTTTTTGTTATATTTTAAAAAATTATCTATAGCTTTTAAGCTGGCAGCACTTTGTAAGTTAGGCCGAACGCCTCGTGGACATGTATATAGGCTTGTAAAATTAACTCTGCTTGGTGTGTAATTCTTAAGGATTACCAAATAGGCACACAATATGATTTTTAATGAAACGGGCTCATAGCCTTTTTTTTCGAGAAAAAAATTGATATCGCTTCTCTCTTTCTCTGATTTACTGGTTTCTATATTTGCCCCAGGAAAACTGCAGATACTTCAGGTTTCTTGCTGTAAAACAAAAAAAGTAATTAAACTACTTTGTTATTAAAATAATTTGATGTGTCGATTGTTTCATTCTGTATAAATTGTATTCGTGAAATATTTTGTAGTGCAGGAAAACTGGAAAAGTATGGTAGCCTAATAGAGAAAGAGGATGATGGATGAAAGAAGGAAGTTTGAAACCTTAAAGCAATGAACACAGTAAATCAATTAGTATTTAGTATATTGTTTGCACATGATGTCAGAGCTAGTGAAATCACTGCTGCAACTAAAAAGGTTATCGTATAGAGACCATAACACCAATACATCCAATGATTGCAACAATTGTTGCAGCTAATGATGGTAAACACAGATTGAACCCTCTAGAACAACATGCTTTCCTTCTCAATTTGCTCTGACTCCTCGTGACCTTGTCAGATTGCACAAACCATGTTCAGAACTTGAATTCTCATATAGAAGCAACATATTAAATATGCCTTATATTGGTAATTATCACTCTGGTGCTATATTTGTTCTTCACATTCCCGTGCCAGCATTTTTCCAGATCCACCTGTATACCAGTACGGTAGTACCAGCACTAATGGTCAGGATGTCAACCAAGCAGTCAAAACATCATACAGATCAGTATCTGCAATCAGCTGAGTTACTGATGGTCGAGATTATTTTACTCACCATTGTGTCATCAGAAAAACTTACCTGTCATTTTGTGATTATTATATCATACGGATCTGTTATCATATAATGTCTTCTCGCATCCAATCTACAACATTGAGTACAATAATCCTGACCATCAATTTATATCAATTCTATGACAGGTGAGCAAAAGGGATACTCCATCACTAACCAACATCATCAGCATTGGGCAATTGGTGTGGTTCTCAAACAAAACATATCTTATACTTTAAGGGAACATGTATAATAAAACTTAACTTTGATTCCGGCGAGCGTTAAACATCACCTGGTTGAATTTAAAAGAGCTCCAGGAGCCTTGAAATTAGAAAGGTCTAATTCCGAAAGCCCGTTATAAGCTTATAAGGTGCATTTGGTTACTGATTATTAGAAAGCTCAACCAAGTTGTTTACCTTCAAAAAGTCTCGATCATTTTGTACATCCATAATATAATTCTCCAATTGACTTGCAAGGATAAGAAACTCAAATTGATTGAAATCAGAGAGATAAAATTGGGCTAATTGAAGCAACTTATCTTTGTTAAAAGATGAAAAAGAGTTCTTCGGATCCAAACACGATACACAAATGAGAAGTTCGGTATTTATTTCCGTGAATCTGTTATTAAGCTCTTGTAATTGCATATCAATAACCGTGTAAAACAGATTAACACGATAATAATGTAAATTAGTTATGCTTGTTTGATTTCGTGGGTTATCGACATATAAATCGTCAATATTTAGAACTTGAATATTATGTTTCTAACAAAATTCACATACTTCTTGGAGCAACTCTTTTCAACCACCATCCCTCATTTTCTGCAACCTAATTTTAGCGCTTTTCATCAAATGCATAGCATTAACTATATCTTGATCTTTTTTTTGTAAAGTTTGCGATAAATCATGTGTGATGAGTAATGATTTTCTCATTAGATGCAACAAAAAAAAATAAACTCAAGCCTTTGCATAGCTCTTTGAAGTTCATGTGTCTGTGCTCTTTGCAATTATTTTGACCCTTCTTTTTTTTATTTCCTCAAGTACATCTAATGTGGCTGAAAATAGTATAATCATACTATTTAAGGTGGCTAAATGAGAACTCCATCGAGTAGGACTGGCACGTGCAAGACTTATTTCTTGATTTAAACCTCTTCCATTTGTAATTTTCCCACTTGAAATAGCCTCAACAATTTTAACTCTCCGATTCTCACGTAATTGATCACGTCTTTTACAAGATCCACCCGAAACATTGAGAATAGTATCAACCATTTGAAAAAACAAACAAATCTCATTATGATCAGTAGCTACCGCAACAAGAGTTAGCTGCAACTGATGAGCAAAATAATGCACATAGTATGCCGAATTATTTTCATTCATAATCAATGTTTTTAGACCATTGAACTCCCCGCTCATGTTATTAGCTCCATCGTAACCTTGGCCACGCAATCTAGACAAAGTTAGACCATACTTTCCAAATAAATCCTCGAGTGTCATCTTCAAAGTTATTGCCGTAGTTTTGTACACATGAACGATTGTTCGACAATACAAACATACTGAATCACTCCCTTGTTCACATACCGAATCCCTTTGTTCACATACCAAAGTACAGTAACACCTTAGCATATCACACAGACACAGTACAGTTAACACATTACTAATTTATAATTCCTCTTACCAATCAAATTTCAAAGCTGGAAATGCCTAGAGTAATTAAGTTGTTGAATTTCTAATCCCTAATTCCTAATACCTAATTTCTAATTCCCAATTCTTAATTTTTATTATTCCCAAATAATTAAGTTGCTGAATAGAAGGAAAGGAGATTAACTACTAATTACCAGTTTACCAGTTAATGGATTATCCAGGAGAGTAATTGATTGAGGCTGAGGCGGAAGCGAAGTAGCGAACGAGCGAAGTGAGAGGCTGAGAGCCCAGAGCAGATCGCGTGAGCGACTCGTGAGAGGCGAGAGGCCGAGAGCAGATTGCGTGAGCGAGGAGAGCCTAGGTCACAACTCACAAGAGCGAAGTGAGAGCGAGCGAGAGCAGATCGCGAGAGAGCAAATCGCCAGCCCAAATTAAATTACAAATCAGCCCAGGGCTGATATATAGTAAATCCGCCCCTGATTACTGGTTTGGCTGATCTAGACAGAAAAATGACAGTAACCCTGTATTAGCTTGTACTACGAGGTGTTTTATGTCGTACTGCATTGCATATGAACAAAGATTTCATGATTTGAGGAGCATGTACCAAGCGGTACCTTTGTGTTCGGCCCTGGTACCAAATACAATACTGTTCCTCTTGAATTGCATAAAAAGGAAACACAATAGTAAGAGGTTACTTATTCCATGATGGAAGCAACGTAATGACCATTTATTCAAGGAATGTGCCGTGGAAGCAAGAGCTTGTTTGATTTTGAGCTTCAAGGCCCATATATTTGTCTGAGAAACTTTAAAATAGAGAGGGGGAGGCCACAGCAAGCTTGACATATAATTTACGAGCAATTAAGCATACTGATTACTGAAGCAAGAAGTAAAGGAACATAATTGATAAATATTTTCAATTAAGTATACTGATTACTGAAGCATGAACAGTCGGACGCTATATATATAGGGAGCCAAAATCATTTACTTCTTCATTCCTTTTTGTTTTATTTTATGTCAATAAAATTGTTTTTGAGCTTCCTGTTCGATTAATTACGGAACAAAATTCCTGCATTAGATGATATCGCCAAAAAAATGAAGAAAAGAAAATTCTGAAAATATTTTGTGAGAACTCGGTACTTTTAACCGTGTTCTTCGGTGGTCATCTATGTGAATGTGATGCTCAAAGTCTCAAATAACGTAAAAAAAGAAAAAATGGATATGTATTTTTGAAAATTTGACTAATTGGAAATTTCTTTATTATTTTTTAAAATTTTGGGTATTTTCATTAAAAATTCATTTGACTTGTTATTTATTCGGAGAATGAATTATTTTTATTAAATTAATATTAAATTCAACAAAAAAAATTATATGGCCAAATTATTCTCTTATCTAATTTTCTTCTCTTTTATTTTCATCTATTTTCATGACCGACTGATTTTCTTTTTTTTTATCCGTGTATCGTAAACCTAAAACTAAATTTATCTCCCTTGCCGCACTTCTCTCCCTCCTTTTATATGCCCCTCCTTTCTTTTTTTTTTTCATGCTTATTTTTTCTTAATGCTGATCAAATATGACAGTTATTCTGATGTTATTTGTTTATTCTCAGAATAATATTTCGTTGACAACTAATATATGTATATTCTCACATGCTTTTACAATGATGTTGTATTATAATGCATTAAATATAAAAGGGGTGGATGAGTCTCATAGATTAACAGTTTTAACAGTAAAAAAAATTACATAACGAAAAAGCAGGAAATTAGACGGACGAGTTAGTTTGGTCATATATTTTTTTATTAAATTTTAATATTAATTTATTAAAGATAATTTATTATATGGATAAATAACAAACTAAATAATTTTTTAATAAGTAAATACTCAAATTTAAAAAAAAAATAATGGAGAGATTCTCAATTAGTCAACATACTAATTTTCTCTAAAAAATATTGTATAGTCCCCCTTGACAAGTAAGCTTGCACGTGATACAGCTTTTGCAAGGTCTCGAATGGGAAGGGTATTTGTTAGAGCTAGTGAACCTATTCCTTCACCAATCTCAAAGCTTTTGAAAGGTCTCGAATGGGACGATTCGGTATCATACTATACTAGCATTTGGCAGATGATAGATCACAAATGGGATCCTACTTCGACGGCTCAACTCAAACTCCTCTAGAATTCATCTAATAATATAATCATTGGAGATTCATCCATAATCATTTACTTTGACAATTCCAAAAGATCAGTTATTTTAATTAAGGTGGGTCCAGAATTGCCTTAATTCTTGGATTGTCAAAGCTCTTTTTGAATTGAAACGCCGTCGGAATTTTCATTTAGAATTCATAATATAAAAAGATAATATAAAAAGAGAGTTAAAAAAGTTAAATATCCAAATTTTTCTAAGCATATCGTATCATCTATTATTCATTCAATTTGTTTTCCCATTCACATTGATCGAAAAGCACAAATTGTGTTGTATATATATCTCCCTGATATCGTTTAGGTACATTTAAATAAAACCAGATCGTTATACTCTTTTGTATGAAGTATTGTGTGATTATTTATGCTTTATCAGTATGCATTCTTTAATGTTTAAAAAATACTATGTGTTAAATAATAAATAATATTGTATGCAATTATGTGTTTTGAGTTTTGACAATTTTATTTTTAACTTTCTCTTCGAGGCAAAATTTATCAAAAAAAAAATAAATAATAAGATTTGTACGAGTAGATGTTTAATTTGTTGAAAACTTGAAATGCTTGGTTGCAGTTCGGATGTGATAAAACAATCCACTGACATATGAATTGATATGTTAACATTTATTATCAAAACTCAGTAAAAATATTTGATAAAAGAACTCAGT